>VCRD01000852.1:81695-145811 GCA_006783055.1 Trinorchestia longiramus
TACGCTGAAGATCAGTCTGTTGCAACTGGACACTTCAGGAAAGTCTATTCTCCAAGGCTCGTAAACGCATTCTGGATAGTCGACTAGCAGACTAAAAATAAAGACGAAAATTGCAAAACCCTCGAGTAAATTCGGGAACAAATGTACAATGCATAAGGAGATGATTATTTATGTTTTCAGTGTTAAAGTTTTACCGCAGCAGCTCTTGAAATCGTCTGTAAAATCGAATATGATTCAGTACCGTACCCAAACATGATATACCAAACATTTACATCCCTCATTGTTAAAAGTAATTTTAAAGAGGAAAGACACTTCTACATTCTTGTCTACTGGTGAGACTTTGGATCATCACTCAAGCTTCCCATACGAGGTCTGGGCCATCCCTTAATCCACTTCTAGAAACGGATTGCCTCAGCCAACCTTGCTCCGCAGTTTATTAGGCGCGCCCGCGCTAGTGTTCTGCCGTTGCTGGGCATCGGAAAGCGATAACCTCTACGTCACTCCACGTCCCGTCTCTTTGGAGTCTCACAGGACACAATCAACTCAGCAGAAACTGGCCTTTGAATCATTTATCACCAACAACAGTTTAATGAAACGTTGCATCAAGTTTTGGGGATATATTTTGTACCTAGAAATGCCGCGCTAAAATTAATAAAAAATTTAATATTAAATTAAATGTTCATTGTGCATCTCTTTTGAAAAGAGGTAAAAATTGAAGACACGGAGAGAAAGCCTTCGAATTCAAGACCCCTAACAAGGAAACTGAATTGATAAATAGCGTAAATTTTCAACGAGTATATGGTAGAATCTTTTTCGTCATATAAGACGCGTTTAGAAGCTGTTGAAGCTAACAAAGGATCTGCAACTGAATACTGAGTATTTTTCATGTGTAGTTAAGTATTATTTTTTGTTACTTTTGAACACTTATGGTTACTTTTCAAAAGTCGTTAATTTTTTAAGGCTATGGTATTCTCCGTTGGATATTTTTCACAAACGTCATTTGTTTAAATTATGTTGTAGTCCTTTATTTCTAAACGTAATACACTTCTTGAATCAAACTTTTTATAGAACGTAACGAACACATATTAGACTCACTATAGTTTAATCCTTGACTTAGTGAAAGATTTGCAATGTTCTAAGTTCTCATGCCTTAGAACAAGCTATGGTCCAGCACTCTTTGAAAATCCGGATATTAGTTTTTTGTTTTTATTTTATCAAGGAGACTTTAGTCTCAAAAAATATATTGTATATGTGCTGTACTGATATCTGCACGTTCTAAATACGGTGTGGGCTGTTAAAATATTTTTAGGAAAGTTTTGAATGTCAGAACACAGAACTAGCAGCTGAGTATTGAATTTCGGATCAAATTAGCCCATGTAAAATAAACAGCAACTTTCAATTAAAACTGCCTGGGTAAATAATATCCCTAGATAATTTATATCCAGTACTTAGCATCTATGTATTCACAAATAGCAAAAAATCTATAAATTATTCGAATATTAACTGCTAAGGAAAGAATTTTCCAGCTGCCCCACTGCATATACTCCTTAGTTTGGTTAAGACTGACAAGTTTGAAAGCATGTCGAAAACAGCTCTACTCGTGACTCAAAATTACAATCAAGCAAGTGAATTTTGAGAGTAATTGGTCATTCCGAAATACCGAAATTCACTACGCTCTTACGCAAGGAAACAAAAGTTTGACGATGGAATGGGCAAGGAAATATTTGAAGATGGCCACGAGTCTTGTTCTTTTCACTGATGAGACCCAGGCAACCCTTGATGAATCTGACTGGTGAGCGAATGATTGCGCGTATTGTGGTGATGAGCGTCACCAGCGTTTGAGGCGTCCACATCAGGGTTGACGAGTCATGATATGACAGACATCATCGGGGATAGACTTGTTGGTCCTACCTGAATACTTTAAGGACTACAAGCAAAATCTGCTGCCTATTGCAATCTCCTTGAAGAATCTTGGGCGCTTTGGTTAAATGATGTACCCCTATTGCTGCTTGGGAACTTCGTTTTTATGCATGACAACGTACCTTCCCACTCTGCTAGTACTACCCAAGCATTCTTAGTCGCTTTGAGGATCTAAAGTGACAAGTGAATGATCTGGTTATCATCTTCCGCTGATTTAAACCCGATTCAAAACTTACGGGCTATCATCGAACGAGAAGTTTATGTCGGTGGACATCAATATAGTTTCATGGGAAGCAATCAGTACTGCAGAAAGGGCAGCCCTACCTGCCACCATTAAGAAATTTACTGATTCCATGAGTGCGAGAATTTTTTATTTAATAAGACTCCACGTCGCTCATGAGTAAATGAAATTGTTTAACCTGCCAAGCGTCTCCGCCCTCATACGAGGTTCACGGATTTCTTTCCACAACAGTCTGCGCCTAACCTCATAAATTATGTTCTCGCGGAAGAAACACAGTGAAGATAAACGTCTTCACTCGAGCAACGAAGATTTTTCAGATAGTGATAGTGAAACTGTTTTACCATCTGATTGGACCAACAAAAGGAAAATAACAGCTTCCTTCATGTTTCATGGTGATCGTGGTGTAAAATTTCGTATTGATGATAAAGAAAACCCAGTAGAATATATATAACCTAACCCTGTTCTGATATTGAAAGAAGTTGACACTACCGAAACGATATTGGTATCGCGAGGTGACGCTTAACAGGTTATTAAATGTAAGCGTGTTACCGCAATTATTTAATCAATATACTCTGAATTGATCTATATTTTTATGTTTATTTCTTATTGACACCAACAAAGGTAAACCCCTAAATTTACGAGACACGCACATTTAAAGAACAAACTGCAAAACAGCATTAAAATAAAATACATATATTGCCGCATAATTATAATGCCACACAGGACAGAAAATTGGCGGTACGATTCAAAACGCGCATATGCGATTATGAGAGGTAATTTCTCACCATGGATGGTGGCAGCTCAGAAGCATAGTAGCGACGATTTAATTTAAAATCACCGCAAAGAAGAAAACATATTCTTTTCTCTGATTTTCGTTACTGTAGATATAACATGGCTAGGTCGTTGCTCGCCAGCATAGACTCGAAATCGATAAAGAGATCAATTGTTTGAGTTTACCGTTTCCAGTCTTTATTCAGCAAATACAAATTCTTGTTATTTTAATTCTTCATAGTGCCCAGTTTATGGCAGGGGATAATGATATTTTATTTCCCTGCTTAGAGCTTTTCCCACCTTCGATTTATAACCTAGAAGTGTATGTTAATTTTAACGCTATTGGTATAAGAAACAGTTGTGAACACTAGTGTATGTACAACCGAGGGTCACGAAGTTTTCCTATGTGGCCGCTTTATAGTCCGTTTAAGCGTAACAATAGTGTCCTCCTCTTTGAAGGTTTCTCTTCAAAAAATTATCATCTTCCAAGTACATTTGCCATTGTTTAGCAGTAAAAAAAACTGCTTTTACTGATCAGGTAGGATTTTCAGCAGTCAAAACGCTAATTCAGCAGAATTGGCTAATACTCCGAACGTCTATCTGGCAAGTTACATGCACTTATTTGTTGCCTTAAAACAAGGTTTCCATTAGTTGTTATTACAAGTCTAGAAAATTGACACGCGAACAATGTTTCAAGGGTTTTTCATAGCTGTCGATAAAGTATTCAGCTTCACGATTTCTTAAGAAAAAGTAGGCGTAGTTTTTTGCCTCTTTTTTGTAGGAGATTTATGAAAATTTAAAACATCTTATTCCATATTTAGCATTCAAATTATTACGTAACACAATACCCAAAAGAACAAATGCATGCTCTATTAAGTTATCTGTTTCGTAAAAGAAAATAGTTAAACTGCACCGTTTTAATATAACAAGATCCTCCTTCATAAGCGGCAATGTACATGCATGTTTACTACTTGGTTAGAAATACATTTATTAATCACGAAGTCGTATACTTACGTACAAGTCTTACGCCCTCTTAGTCGAATCAAGAATCAATCGAAAAATACAAAAGACGTGTTCATCATGTTAGATTTTTTTTTGCAAAAAGTTCACTAGCACCTTGCGTTCGGAATTGATGCAGTTTTTTCAATATTCTACAGACTATCATAAGTTTTGATAGCAAAGTCCGATCCTTTTCTGACAGCCCTTCTCTACGCCGCTCAACAAATTCTTTAGAGCCGTTTCTTTGCCATGCTCTTGAAGAAAGCCGGTCGGTATGCAGTATTGTTTTTCAAGGAAATGTCAGTGAAGCTTCGATGAATATAGCTCACGGTAGGACCGTCTTATTCGAAAAACTTGCCTCGCCTTCCTGAGCCTTATTATCTTAGAAAAGCCGAACCTGGGTAAGTTCTTGCAGCGCCTGCAGCCGCTGTGCTGGCTCTAAAATTTATGAGTTTCGGTTTAGAGAGATTCGGCAACAGCGGTAAAATATGAAGGAGCTGTCGTGAAGCATTGCAAGGCTCTAGAGGCTCGTATTTTTGGCTGTCCATTGCTGCCGTGACTGAGGACCTCACGGGCTACGAGCAAGCACCTGCAGGAGGCGTGTAGCCTCGATCGAATTCACATCATGTTCTCTGTGTCATCTGGACAAAAATGGGTCTCGGGCCTGAGCTGAAAGAGATCTGTGTTGCCATTTGAAGCAGACTGTAAGTGATGGCTGCCAACTCGTTCGGTGGTTATCTTTTGTCATGAAATTTTGAGGCACGAATATAACAATATTTCTTTACAGATGGAACTAGACAGGTTTCCACAGGGTCAGGAGAGCTACCTGCTAGATATGGTTCGCTGTCTGTGAATTTATTTTCAACTGATAAGAAAAGTTTGGTTACAGTAGCCAATAGAAATAAACGAAGAAGTACATGGGAACACAATCTAGTAAAATATGTTCCTATGTAGTGATTTAAATGAAAAAAATATTGTATCATAACCACATGAGGATCAATACGTTTTTCGTTTAGATTAAGTTGAGCTCAAAATAAATGTATCCCATGATAAATACTTCAAAAAGAATTTAATTTTGGCAAAGTATTTGACTAAGAGCAGGCATCCCATATTCAGAAAGCGACAATAAATTAGAACACCAAATTTTACAATGAAAGAATGTAAAAATGAACGCGGAAAATTGTAATGATTTCTTTATCGTTAGGTAGAGAGCAAAGCTGAGCATCTAGGCTCGAAAAGCTTGTCATGGTCGCTATGTTGAATAGCGAGGGACATAAAGTTTTAGGGCAGTTGTGCTGAGTAAGACTGAGTAAATAGGCTGAGTACGAGCGCAGCATTTAGTAACATGAAACAGAGAAAGTTTACGGGCGTACTGCTGAGTAGCATGAAACAAAAAATAATTATTAGGTGCCATGTTAAGTAACTTGGATAAAAGTATGTTTGCCAGTCACAGTGCTGTTTAGCACGGATCTAAGAATATTCAACGGATCCCGTTCCGAGCAGAATAGTTGAAAGAATGTTTTGTGAATGTGGTGTTTAGTTTCGTGAATAATAGATGTTTTACGGGCATAGCGCTGAATATACCGGAGGTATGTTCGTATAAAAACATTCAAGAGTAATTCTGACCAAGAAAATAAATTGAACATCAAGAGATAGTTGCTTCATTGTTGCTCGTGCTTCATACACACAATTACAATTTCATAGATACATATGCAATGCTTTTAAAATGTGCTGATATGAGACTACTCAAACTCCTAATGATTAATTTCAACAGACTTTGCTTTATATGAAAGATTTTATTCTCCAGATAGAATTCCAAAACTAGTCTGAAAAGAAAAATTGAACACAGCCCTGTATAATATAAAAAACTACACGGAAATTTACACCCTCTTTAGATAGATCGATCGAATGCTTAACTGCTGAATAATTAGACAGGACACTTGAGTTATTCATATGCGACACTAAAATCATTTGATTTATTCATACGACACACTGAAATTATTTCAATGTTTAAAATGCAGCTTTTTCCGGGTGCACAGTAAAATTTAACCTTTGTAGGTAGCACATCAAAATTCAGCAATTGTTAATAGTAAATCAAACTCTAGCATTTATGGGCAACACGTTTAAATTTAACGCTCATTGTCTCTGTTACGGCAGACAAGGAAACGATAGAATAATTGCAAAGACAATTAGGTACAAAGCTGTAAACTTGTGTTCCTGTTATTGTAGCCCCATCAATATGTTAGTCTAGTCACCCTGTAACCCACTTGTTTTTGAGGCAAAAGCCAACTGCGTGTTGCCATGTCCTATCATGCCATTAATCGTACGTTCGTACGTAGCTGCTCGGGTACAGTTTAGCACATTGCAAATTGTACAATGTATTTATGCATGAATGACCCCAGAAAGCTAGTCTTAGAACGGCTGTCTGTTTTTCTCCAGCTCCGGAAAAATGCTCGATCGCAGACGGTGATGAAGTCGATCCATTATAGTTTTGATTCAGTAAAATTTCCCATACTAGAAAACAAATTAACACACTATAAACCACAAGAACGTTAGGTTGATGTTTCCACCCTCCCCACACACAGTGTGTATGCTTGTTAACTCTAGTGCTGCATTTTTACTGGAATAACGATAATTACCATACGTAATTTGGCCATTTTTATGAAAAAAATCTCTAATATCAAGTAATGCCGATGAAATAAATAACAGGTGATGAACTAAAGAGTGAACAATTTTCAACCATAATATTTATGCAAAACTAATTCCTGAGCAGTACAACTAGCAATTAATTACTCTCCACTTGGCTCTTAATATGTTAAATAGCAATGTGAACAATGTTTAAGTGCTAGTAAGCCTCGTGTCTGTAATGAAATGCCCTGCTTAACTTTTACGAGACATCTTAATGTGAGACCAGTCTTTTGGCCGACCGTTCTAAATCCTTTCGCCAAGCAATATTTATTTCCTCTGCACAATACTTTCCCCAGCTCGCGTGTATCTTGTTCAAGTGTACATTTCTTGACATCTTAACCCTTTCGGTACTGACGGCATCTCTGGTAGCCGCAGTCATTTTTCGCCTATTAAGGCAGAGCAACACGTGTGTCTGTGCAAACGCTGGTAGGGCAGTGCAAGCTACAGTTTGATCAGGACAATGCAGTGACCGTAAAACATCACAAAGCATCTTTTTTAAAATTTGATGTTAAATATGTTGAAAAGGTTCTGATATTTGCATCATGGTACCGAAAGGGTTAGGGTAAACAACAAGCTCCTGTGATCAACGCAGTTCTAGCACTGGCGAGTATTTCACAATGCGACACTTACATGCAGCCATGATTGTTCTCAAGTACTATTGTTTGAAGAAGCATTATTTTTCTACTAGGTAATAATTTATGACTTGGCCTTATTTTCCTAAGATGTATAATACGTGTCGTTAGAAGCACAATCCACCATTCGTAGCAATAAAAAAACGGAAAAAATATATTAGGGCAATAGATTAATATAGAAACATTGAATGTTCGTTTTCTGATATTCACAAACAAACCCGTACGCCTATTATTTAGCTCAATTCAATCCTTGTTGTCTATCAGCAAGTATCTTATAAAGCTAGACACATACACAACTACCTTTTTTCTATCGTAGAACACCAACCTACAATGCTTTATGAATAGCAGATCAACAATACACATTGCACCTACACCCAATCTACCCAGCAAACACACACATAGACTAACTCCCAGAACACAAAGAACCTCGAGGCTCGTTCGCATGCAGAGCAAGAGGGCCGCCACGAGGCCATTTCGCACAATTTGAGCCTCGTCCGCCGGTCAATCACGATTCCGGGCCGACGAGGTCAGAATTGCTTGTTAGCCAATCATATTCCCCTTTTCAGAGGGGTCCTGGCCCCTCACTTCCATATAAGGGTATCTATCATGTTTTCCGGAAAGTTCATACCGATTTTTAAAGTAGAGAAAAGTTCAATATATATAAGCCAATACATTTTAATCAACCAAATACGAACCATTTTGTTACACAAAGCGTTTCCATCTTTCTTTTGACTAGAAAATACTCTCATCGCAGAATTGAGGTTGTTTCAAGGCAAATAATTCATCAGGGTATCTCTTTAGGTCATCCAAGAAATTGAAACTTTTACCATTTAGACTATTCTGCTAAGACCAAATAAATGATCATCTGAAGGAGCAATATCTGGTAAATATGGAAAATGGGTTTACACATCCCAGCCAAGCTGCAGCAATTTTTGACAGGTTTCAAAAGAAACGTGTGGTCTGGCATTAGCCTGATGGATCACTGTAAACTCGTATATTTCTTTGGTTGCTTGTGATGGATTTTTCCTCCCTGGAAATAGAAAAATATCAGGTGTGCTCTAAATGGAAGTATAGTCAAATTTTACTTCCCATACTCAATCATGTTCTTAATAAGTCGAAAGATGAACTACTAAAAATCGGTACGAACTTTCCGGACAACCCAATAAATATTTCCTCACAACTTATTATATTCTGCACGGATTTTACAACAATCGGATATTAATTTTGAATCTATAATATATAATAAATACGTCTGTTATATACAACAGCTTTTGTTTGGATCCAAAAACACTCATTTCGTTGCAGCAAGCAATTAGCTTCATATTTGCACTATCATTTTCCGTCTAGTCAAAGGCACTCTTTTATCAACTGTCACATTATCTTGAGAAGAAATCTGAAAAACTAAAATGTTCTGGTGGTTTGGACGACAGCATCTAGTAGTTTTCTCCGTCGCAGACTGCTAGTTAGAGTATAATATCACTATAACACAGCACATCACGACGTTAGCGACGCTTGTTTGGGTAAACCTGAGCTTCCACGATCTCCTCTGATCCACGCTGCAGTCGCTGTTAAAGGTCAAGGAACCTGAGATGCTGCTTTAGTCATGCTTGCTAAACGATTCTGTCATTTCCACAAGCTGGCTTTTGCACATAGTGCCTGGACCATAAGAAACGGGATAAGGGCAGCGAGCAACAAATGCTCAGCTGCGAAACTCTTTTTGCTCGTGGTGTATCCCAAATAGAAAGATTTTCCTTAATTTCCGTGGAATTGTTGGCTGCCGGTGTCAGGTGGGCTGTCAGAAGAAATTTGTGTCAGTATAACAGGCCTAGACATCCGACCTATTGCATTAGTGGGAGCCGAAGGCGAATAGAGAGAGGGAGGGGGCAGGGGTTGCGTTAGAGGTGCACTACTTCAGTATTGCTGGCACAAGGAAATTGCCTAGAGAGGTTTGAGTCGTGAATTAGTTGTGGATTTGTCACATTTTCATAGCGATTGAAATGTGCGTCTCACCTGATGAAAAGCTAGAATTTGAATTTCGGGCGTCGTTGTTTGTTTAGCGTCTACTATTTATTTCTGCCCCTCAAAGTTCACTTGAATATTCAGGCCGAATTCGTTTACAGATAACCTGCCTCCGACACTCGATGAACGATAATCGACTCTAACTCCATGCAGGGATTTAGACTTCAAATCAAATTTTAAGCATTTCAACTGCTATAGAGTAACTCAGGTTATTCCTCCAAAATCATGTTTATTGTCATTTCCATGCACATTATGGATGGAAAGCAGCAAGCAACAACTATACATTTACTAAAAACACAACTGCACGTACACAGTAGTACCTCTGTTAACGAACGCCTAGGATGACGAACAATTCGGTTAACGACCAACAATTTCACTAAAAATTTGTCCCTGATAACGAACAAATTTTCAGATAACGAACTGCAGGACAAAGAACTCACGCAGCATTCCAACCTCAGTCACATTCGAGACGTTGTTGCGGTTGGACGTTGCCTGTTTTCATCGTGTTGCATCCATGTTTTTGTGTTATGTAGGGATTTATTTGCATAATATAGCCCTCAAACATGTCTCCAACGAAGGTTAAAAGCAAGAGTAGTGGTGTGATGAAGAGGCAAAGGCCAAAAATTGAGATGAAGATAGAAATTATTTCTAAGCATGAAAATGGAGTGCGTGTATCTGATCTCACGGCGGAATACACCATGTCGAAGTCAACAATCTCGACCATTTTAACCCTTTAGCGACTAAAAGGACAATACGGTCGTCTTTCACGGTCTTTGGGAGAATTGTTCTAATAATTAAACAGTGAGCAATATGAGGTTGCTACTAGGTTTGAACGCGGCGGCATGTTACAGCGTCGTTCTTTTGGCTGCCTGGCTCTCAGCGTGTTTCATTGTATCAGTGTACAGACGGTCTTCGTGAGCTTAGACGTAGAAACTAGACAAACAAATTGGTCGCTAAAGGGTTAAAGAATAAGGAACAAATCAAAGGAGCTAGTGTTACTAAAGGTGTGAGTAATTTGAACAAAGGCTCCAGGTAATTGAGGAAGTAGAAAAGTTGCTTTTTGTGTATATAAATGAGAAACAGTTAGAAGGTGCTAGCATCAGTGAGACTTTAATTTGTGAGAAGGCGCTACAAATCTATAGTGATCTATAAAAGAAAACTCCTGGTATAAATGCTGAGAGTGATTTTAGTTTTAAAGCCAGTCGCGGTAGGTTTGAAAATTTTAAGCATAGAATTGGGATGCACAGCGTAGTAAGGCATGGGGGAGCAGCTAGTTCACACAAGGAAGGGTCTGAGAAATTTGTGAAAGAGTTTAGTGATTTAATTCAAGAAGAAGGATACGTATTGCAACAGGTGTTCAATGCAGACGAAACAGGTATTGGAAAAAAATGCCAAAAAGAACCTTGATTACAAAGGAAGAGGAAGCAATGCCAGGGCACAAACCTATGAAAGATAGGCTAACTCTTCTGTTGTGTGGCAACACAAGTTGAGATTTTAAGATTAAGCCGCTGTTCGTCTACCATTTGGACAATCCATGAGAGTTTAAAAGGAACAATATTATAAGAACAAATCGCCCCCGAAGTAACAACAATAATAACCCCAAAGTAACAATGGCAGATGTTTTGCATGGAGCGGGATTCCCCCTCAAAGCAGTAACTCCATCCCTTCCTCCCCACAAAACCATCCACTTATGCCATCATATCGCAGTCAAAAAGGTAAGTTTTCTAATCTTTAAATAATTTCTTCAATATTTTTATTTAACACTTTCTGTACTGAAGTTCATTTCTCATTCAAAAAACATACCATATGTTATTGATAGTAGCGAATGAACTGGGGATGAGAATCAATTATTTCTATTTCCATTGTTTCTTATGGGAAAAATCGATTCGGTTAACGAACGCTTCAGTTAAAGACCAGCTTTCAGAAACGGATTGTGGTCGTTAACAAAAGTATTATACTACTGTATATGTAATAGAATGGTGATGTTGCAAGAAAGATACACACAATTAGCAATGTGTTTTCCCAAGGACAAAGAATTTTTTGCGTTTCAAAATAGTGATGCACTGAGGGAAAAATATACGATGAACGGTGCATTGATTACTAAAAACATGAGGAGGGAGCAAAGGATTGTTACTGGCTTTGGAAATAAACAATTAGCGGTCAACTGATATTGTTGATGTGGCAGTGAACGTGTTAGAGGGAGCATATCATCAGTAACCTTGTTAAAGGAATTTCTACATCAGTGAAATTGGAAAAATGTTACTTTATTAGGATGACTAATCATACTAAGGATAATAGAAGCTATTTAGTAATAAATTGTGTTATTTTAATTAAATAATGATAAATTTAGAGCTGAGAGTGATGCATAGGACTGAAACCGTCACAGAATACAATAACAGGAACTTAGTAAACAAATATTTCACTCAGGGATGGTCCGATGATTGAAAAAATATAATACTTCGGGTAAAACACTTGACCCCTACTTAAGTTAAGTGATTGCAATAATTCTAAACATAAGTATATAATAAAAGCAACACCGCAAAAACAAAAGATTTAAGTTACTGTGACACAGTCCAGCGTGCTTGCTCTGTGGGTCTAAAATGGGCGAAGTAGGTTTGTTCTTAGAAGTCGGAGATCGTTCCGCAACATTTTTTCTACATTACGAACGTGTTAGGTGCAATTGTCACAAAGCCAGGCAGCTGAATCCAGGCTACAGGCTAAAACTTAAATTTAAATGTTGAAACCTGAGTGGCTAGAAATCCGGAGACGGCAGTGAAAGAACTAGCTTTTTAGCTGAACGTTTTACTCATAGCTGTCTCTAAAAAATATGAGAACCAAGTTAATGGTTAATTAGAGGGTGCTGATATATATTTTTTTGTTAGAAACAGCCTAATAAGCACGTCATATGTGTTTTAGAGGAATTTTCAGCAACTTTAACTTATGACTCAAAACTTTACTGACAGGTGTAGAATAAAATAGCTCAGTAGCAAAACTGAAGCAGTCTTAATTTTCAACATATGGTAATGCTATTTGTAGTTGTGGCGTACGGGCATAAAAAAATGTTCTGTACTGCATGCAACTGGAGCAGTGATGGTCGTGGTTTCTCCAGTACGCGATAAAAAATACCGTTCTCTTCATTTCTCAAGAACACTCAGCAAATACCGTCGTACACGTTTATATTTTAAAGAACTTGTCTTCTGAACTGAGAGAATAAATTGTCCGGGTGACAGGACATTGATGCAGGACTCAGTCCCAAGTGAAACAGCGGAGAAAGCCATTGAATAAATGGATAAACGATAAGTTTAGAGTCTATTTTCTGTTTTATATCTAGCCAATATCTGAACGTTTCGAAATTTTCTCATTGGTTATGAGAAATACATACAATTCTGTCACATTTAATGAGCGTGACGAATTTCGCCGGTGGATGAAGGTAAAGAAATGACTTGGAAGTTTCAAGTATACTGCAGCAGACGCAGTTCGTGATAAAAGTGGTCATACGGTTGATGCTTTACAATCATGGAGAATGATTTATTAAGAAAATTTCCTCATGCATAACGGGTTGCATAGATGTTGGCAACCCTAATTTTATTTACAGAATAATTTTGAAAATTTCTACAAAATCATCAAACAAGAAGTAGTCTTCTTTGTGACCTAACATGAATATTAACTAGCCAGTTTATTTTAAAATTATTTATGACACATCTCCAGACTTCGGAATCAATTCACTGCCATGGTATCAGGAAGCACGAACGCACGACACACGGGTCAGAAGAGGAATAAGGACAACTTCAAACATTAAGAATTTAATAAATACAAACAGATACTACTCCTGAACTTCAATGTAATAATACGAAGAACGGTCTTGACCCTTTATATGCTTATAAGTAAATAAATAATTAAAATTAACAAAGAATGGACCTCGCGATGAAGAGGAGTGTCAAAGGAACGGGAGGGCACAAGGAACAGCAGGGCCTAAAGAATGGGAACACCAGAGGAACAGGAGCGTCTAAAGGATGGGAGAGCCCAAGGAACGGAAACCCCCTAAGAAATAGTGGTATCCTTGGAACAGTTGCTTAAGTTCTAGTGTAAGCTCTCCCTTGGTGTACTCTCTTCATTAAAACGTGGGGATTGACAATCTGCTGTTACAGAACGTAATTACATGCTAAGCTGCTAAACTATGACCTGTAATTATTAATTTCAGATATGAATTTTCTGACAGAATGCAAAGGGTTATTCCATTACGAAATTTTTTACGGTTTTGGTCAATGTCTCAAAATGTGGTGAAACTTTGTATAGCACTCAATTAGCGATTGAAAACAAGAAAAAAACGACTCCAAATTTGCAAATTTTATCTGGTATGGTATCCATAGGTCATAGGAGCATGTGTAGAATGATGCATCTCACTTTTAGTTTTTTATTCGTTAAATTGCACAATTTGTTTACGTTTTTCGTTGTATTCCCACTCATTACATGCTAAGCTGCTGAAATATGACCTGTAATTATTGATTTCAGATATATAATTTTTTGAAAAAATGCAAAGGGTTATCTCCTCACGAAATTTTTTACATTTTTTGGTCAATGTCTCAGAATGTGGTAAAACTTTGTATAACACTCAATTAGCAATTAGAAACAAAAAAAATGAGTCCAGTGCTTCAAATTCAGCATTACCCCATTTACATAGTAGCGGGACGCATCATGATAATGCCTGTAATTTGACACATGTAACATTGCGCATTCTCTAGGGCTGCCCCTTCCATCATCTGCATCAGTGACTGTCGTCGGAATCATCACTAAAATCAGCAAATTTGCAGTTGACTCGGAACTTTGTCACTGAGAGTTCACCAAAAAAGATAGAATGACTATCCAATCAGATTTCAATCGTCTTCTACAATGGACCGAAACCTAGCCAATGAGCTATAACATCAATAAATATTTAGTAATGCACGTTGGTGCAAATAACCATTTCCAACACACGAAGAATGACTCGCCTATTGAAGCAGTATAGCAACGAAAAGATCTTGGTATATTGGTCATCATCCCTGAAAGTCTTAGGTATGACAAACAAGTGGAAAAAGGGTCAGAAATGCAAGCAGGATCCTTGGTTTCATTATAAGGAACTATAAATACGAGTACAAGTCAAATAACATCATCTAGAACATGGAGTGCAACTGTGGTCTTGTGTCCTGTAAAGAGACTGTAATAAAATGGAGAAAATTTAGTATAAAACAATGAAGACTATTTCAGCACTCTGCAATTTTTGCAACAAAAAAGCGTCTTCAACAGCTCGAACTCATCTCTTTAAAACAGAGAAGAATATTGCGAGAAAAACTCATCGAGACCTATAAATATCTCAACGGTTTCAACGATGCCACCCTAGAAGAGCTTTTTGTGAAAAACCATAACGTGCTAACCAGAAATGATAGCCATAAACTAGTGATAAAAACTTTCACGACATCTCAGGCTTTAAACCTTTTATCAGTAGAAATTATAAAATTTAGAATTAATTTATTTATGCTGAGGATCAAGCAATTCTTGTGCATATCACAAACATTTTTTAATGATATTTTTATGATACTTAAGCATCATGAAATATACAAGATTTGCTTGTAGCGTACACATACCTTATTCTAACCCACAACAATCCTTGAGATTGGGATTGCAGTCGAACATATAAAAGACTCGATGGATACTTGAAAAACCTCGAAAAGATACAATGCATATATGGAGGCCCGTGCTGTGAAAAGCCTCGGCTCAAGAAATGCGACTCACCGCAGTCCCAACACAAAAAAAATTACGCAAGCCAAACATCGTGCAGCCATTTAAAGTTTTCGCAGAGCAACAGCTTTCCTGGCATAGCAATAGAATTTTCAAAATCACGCTCCAAAAAATCTCAGCGGCGATCTCGGGCAAATATAAATGGAAGAAATTGCAGCCTTTCTCTTCCAAGGCGTGAGTGGTCCCAGTGGCCGTCATTAGTCCAACAAAACACTGAGGGTTCCCGAATAAAATGTGCCGCTTTAACCTTCTTCGTTGAAGTTGCTTCAGAAAGGCTCTTAACCTAAGAAAAGTTCAGGCTTGAGTTTGTGGAGGACTTGGCGAGCACATGAAAGCTAATGTTGCGCCCGAGTGGAAAGAAGACTGAGCCGTCTGTAGACTGACAAGCTGAGAAAACTTTCTTCTGACTGGGACGAGGTGAAGAAAAGAGATGAAGTTGCCTAGCGACCGATGACTTGCACACGTGACTGCTGTATAACCGTTTCCTGTAACTACAACCTGTACTAAAATTTCTTTGTTGCTGTATTCCTTCAATAAGTATGTCATTCATCACGTGTTAGAAATGTCAGTTATTTGCACCAACGTGCATTTCTGATCATTTGTCGATGTTGAAACCCATTTGCCAGGTTTTAGTAACGAAATGATATCAGTCACTCACTAAAACAGTAGCGTCTTCTGCAACCGAATATTAAATAAAATAATCGACTTTCTATTTAACATGGATTTTAGAGCAGTAATAAGTGGCGGTTGGACAGATAGCGTTATTTTAAAACTGCTGACAGTTTTCTAACGACGAGATTCAAATCTATAATGAAAGTTTATATATGTAAGTATACTCATCAAACATTATTTGGTAGGATGCAATGTACATAGTGCAGATCCGTTTAGAAAAAAGGTCTATTTTATGCATCATTTTCGTCTCGTGGAATCATTAACAAAAAGTTAAAAGATCGGCAGCATGAGAACTTCACACCAGGTACCCAGAATTTCACCTTTAATCGCATAAATTTTTCTGAGAACACAACGCTAGCGTACTGACATTAGAAAATAAAATTTAGTGTTCTACGGAGATCACAATTTGTTTCAAGAAAATTTTTCAACTTAATGAGTGTTACTAAAAAATTCATTGAATTCATGTTAAATGTTCGACTCAAATTGGATAACTAAAAGTGTCGTTCAAAAGCTGATCAAACAACAGACAAAATAAAAACCGAGTATATGATTATTGTTAAGATACACAAAGGCATAAATTGATCGCTTCAAGTGAGAAAGAAAATGTCATATATTATGGGTTTGTCTTCTCGTCTATACTCAACACATGAAGTGAGGGGCACCTCTGAAGCATTGGGTGGATCAATTTAGAAATTTCATCATTTCATCAACTTTTTAAACATCCTGTAACTCACGAAGTTCTGAATGCACTTTTCTCAAGGTGCTTCATTTGTTACAAGACTCCTCAACTTGAGTAATTTAGTTCTGTGTTTTACATGGACTTACCTCATGATGTTTAATTTAAAGTAAACAATATTCCAGGAGCGCCTCCGCAGAAAAGAAGCACGTAGCTGAAGCTCAAGTGCTCAAGAGTAACTCCCTCAGCGTCCCACTTGAATGCGTCGCAAAATCCTGGAAAAAACTTGCCAGATGAAGCCATTACATAAAGCTCCGGTTGGCCGCAGCTTGAACTGCCTCACAGCTTTAAAAAAGGCGCACAACCGCGCATTTCCTCTACCAAAGGTAAATATTGTACCTCAAATGTTCGAATATCATTCTAAATATCCACATATGTTGGTTTGAATGCATATTCAAGTGCTTAAAGAAGTTCATGTGCATGTGAAACATTCCCGTTACTACAATTACTAGCAGTAAAATATTTCCTCAAAAATTCTAGGTTAGAACAGTTCCCCTTGAACGATTTGGGAATTGAGTTCACAGAACTATGACTCGTACTTGTTGAATCCATTCAACGCATTCGTTTCTGTGATTACAAATTTCTACTTTTGACCTAAAATTAAATGCTAAACTACTACAGCTTCCCCCATTGTATTACTCTAACTAGGATTTCGCTCTCAATATTGAATGCAGCAATCAAGTTGGAATTAGGGAGCTTACCCCCTTTTGATTGAGGCAATACCCTTGAAAACTTAATTAATTAGTTTATGGTATTCCTGCTAAATGACTTCTGCACGTCATGCTGAGCTTTAGCTTAAGTCATAGCCGTTGCAGCCTTTGTGGTACCTTTGAAGTTATGTGGCAGCTCCAACACACTGTGATGAACGTGCGTTTGTCATGACGACTTGAGGTCCGACTATGAAGAAAATCCTTGATGATGTTTAGTCATTATTTAACTTCTCTATCTATTACGCACTACAATAGAACATTCGTTTTTTTCGCTGATAGAGTAACTTGTAGTCCTCGTATATGAGTACGAACGCAGCTCCAGGAATATTTTATTAGTATTTTAAAAAATACACTTCATTTTTGATTTCTTATTTCAAACGATAATCATTTTTCCACACATTTTCTTGGGAAATCTCAGAAGAAATCATGAAGGCTAAGAAACACTGCATAAACAATTGCCTCATCGAGGGCCAATGAAAAATGTACTGACCAAGTTGAATAATTGAATCTAGTCAAAACCTTTAATGCAGCTTAGAACAGTTTATGTAAAGAGCCTGCTATTACTAAACACTTGTATACTATTAATGCTGTTTCAGACCAATAAAATAAATGGAAATGAGAAAAATTAAATGAAGTTCCATGAATGAGAAAAGTCGAAAAAACACGTCATTGAGCACGATTGTGCTGATACCATCACACAACACTCACAGAGCCACGTAAGCTAAGTATAGCTGTGCAACATAACTATAGTTGGGTGGTTTGAATATGAGTAATCTCCCCTCCCCTTCCACTAACCTCCCACATGAGTGGAAGGAAAGGTCGTGGCATACTATCGTAAATGATGTCAGTAGATATGAGCTGTCGAACATATTTCATCTGAATGCAGCAAGTTTTAACACATTTTTCAATGAATTTACAATGCAACATAACACATTTTATGTTTGAGTTCATTCCCAGACTACATGTACAGTCCGGAGTGCTGGAGAAAAGACCATAACGATTCAATTTTTTTCAGAGTATGCACTAATTGGATGTTCCACAGACCTGGTTTTAGTTTTCGAAAAAAAGGGATTTTGACTAGGAAAGTTGAACTTGTTTGCACAAGAATAAAAAAATGTGACAGTGAAAGAAAATTACTTTCTCCGTGAGTCTTCTGAGATGGAGAGATGCATAGTACCAATACTAGTTTGCTATTTTAATACTACTTTGGATTAGTAATATTAGTATTCATTAAAATATGGACTAACGCTATATGATCAATTCTCTAATGCTGTTTGGAGTGCAGAACGTGTCAGCCTTCAAAATTTTTTGTCTCCGAGTTGAAATTACAGCGAATTTCCTCCTTATTTTGTTAACTAGTTTGTTAAGGGCAAGAACTTTCAGTCTGTGTATTTGGAAGTTCATCAACCACTTTAAACGCCTGTATAAAAGTAGCAGTCTGTAATTGAACATAAATTAATATTCTGCAGTATTCTCGGTACTATGTAATCTCCCCATTGAGTTTATAGTTGACGATTTAATGTCTAGACGATTTTATATCAGTGATTAACAGCATGTCAAGATGAGTAGAGCTGTATAAACTTCTCGTATATTTTTAACGACACGAAGAATTTGCGACTCAGAGTGCTGGCGACGGTGTAGCTTATCTGGAGTCATGCTTCGCTAGACTCTCCTTTGATACCACGTCTGCTCTGTTGTTTGCTCTGTTTCGACGCAGGGAAATCAGTGTGTTCATCTGTCTTTTAGTGACGACTTCAACGTGTTCTCTTACTACGTTTAGTGAGTCGTGTTCAGGATATTATAGCACAGTAAATTAGAAGTATTTTAGGGTTACGAAAGTATTTTATTATTGAAAATCATGACACTGGATAACAACTGAAAGACAAACATGAAATCAGACATATTAGGAAATATGAGAGGAACGCATCAATCAATAAATGTGATATCGTAGTGTAAACTAAAAAAATAAAGTTTAACATATTTTAGAAGCTTATTGCATTAACTAAAATATTCAGAAGAGTTACAAAAATCTTAAGGAAATAGTAAAACGTTTTTATCCTTTGCATTTGCTGTAATATTCAGTTTTTTGTTCAAACAAGCTGTTGGCCGCCATGTATTTTGTTGTTTTTCCCGGGGAAAAATGCTGAGTTTACAAGGAAGAATATTTCCACGGGGCTTTGAGATTCACAATTAATTTGGTTTCGTAAATGAACATGCCAAGTGAATCCATCATAACCCATCACACATTTATCCTTCAAGAATTAAGTTTTCATATTAACAATATGCATAACTTCATAAAGTTATCGTTTGTTGAGGTACAAAATAAAATTACCCGCACAGAGGATTGAAAGATAAAATCTCGTTTTCTTCCATACCTCTTGAAATTCACAAAATACTCTTATTTAAAACGCATAAGTGGTATGAACTTCGACTTAAACTCAAGTAATTCCTGTAAAATGCATTGAAATTACGTTCAAGAATTCGTTTTGCGTAATTCCTTTTACTTTATTAACGTATGAAGCTGTATCAGATTTTAAGGAGAATCTTTTTCTATGTCGACCCTCAGGCATGCGTGTTTGAAGAATGTACAGCACCTCGCAATTTATAAAGAATTCGTCGATCGTAGGAAATTCCATTTGCTCCCCAAAATGCTCATAAAATTACTACACTACATAGTTCAAAAATGCAGACATTGTACAATTTTTTGACTAAAATTGCAGTTTATTCTTCCCCTTTTCTTAAACTTTCATACACAGATTATTACTATTATCTGAGATGACAGAAAAGCGAATTTTTTGTAGCCTTGTCGTATATTTGATTCCTGATTATGGCCCAAAGCTTCATCCAACCGATAAAAATTTTCTTTGAAACCTGAGCTTCTGAACTCATGTCTTTCAAAAGGTCCTGCCTGAAGTTTCATCTAATGATTTCCTCATGTCAAAGTGCTTGGAATAAAAATGCTCCAATCGATGTTGAAACTTTCTTAATTTCAAAAGTTTTAAGTTTTTCGTTTTCTCTCGAGAATCTTTTTCGTCATGAATTTTGTTTAGTAGTCTAAGTTCAAGTATCAATAATTAAACAAGAGGGAAAATGAAAGCTCACACATGTCAGCCAGGAAATACTTGAAATGCATTTGTTATTGTGTTTTCGTCTTTACATAACCCAAACTTTGATTAGCTCGTCACACGACGAGTGCTAGCTACTCTATGTATTAGCCTTGTCCTATTTATTGTACGTGAATCCTCTTCTACTTCATTAATTATTGTACCAGTAATCATTCTATTTCTAGTATCTGTTACGCTTCAAATTTCTCACCCATTGATACCTGTTGCACCTGAGGTACCTGTACAACCAGTATATTCTGTTTCAGAAACCACTTTTTTATTTAGTACCGGTCGTACCTGAAACTGCTTTTCGGTCACACCCTTTCCTCTAATTCGTGTGGTTTTGTCCCTTATCTCTACCACTATTACTTTCACCAAAAGCTATTGTACTCTCAATACCTACAGCGTTAGACGCCACTCTGCTCTCGATCTCTGCATTACATGAAACTACTCTACCATAACTAGTTGAGGTAGAAATTACTATTCTACTCCCAGTAACTGCAACCACAGCAACTTATCCATCACAATCCGCTGTAGAACAAGTAAAAAACACTCCGTCACACACCCCTTTTCTTGCAATTGTCAGATATAAAAGGTTCGTGTTCATCATCGCTAACATCAAAGCTCACTTTAGTATTTCACTGGCGGAGTTCGCTAGAGAGATAATTAATAATTAAACAATACATTAGGAGACCCGTAAGTTATATTTACTTCGCATTACTTGTTAAAAAGAGCTTGAGCTCGAAACTTTTCCATAATAAACAGTGTTGCTAGTTATTTATTCATATATTTGCTCTGGCTTACCTGAATCTATCAATATTTTGTTTGTTTATTTTGACCACTGTTGTGAAAATACCTGAGTACGATCCATGGGATAGTGAGTTCAACTCAAAAGCTGCCTACTTTGCAAGATTGGACACTCAATTTTTTTGTTAAAAATGAATTCTCTGGTTCTGAGCCGTGCGTCTTTTTAATTGCTGTTGCGGCGGAGGAAGTTCTTATTAGTTTCCTCTTAGTTTTGATTTATGACACTTGGTTGAGTGTCGTTTTTCTCGCTCACAGGAGGAGTTTTGTCATTGCTCGAAATATATGTTGTTTCTCAGCAACCGCTCGGAGTGCTCGACAAGAGGCTCATGAAAAATGCCTCCTCTTGAGATGCACTCATCAAACAAAGTAATTTTTGGAACATTATGAACTATTTTTCATTTCCTTTTAGCCCTTACCTTCGGTGGCGCGAATATGATATTCTTAGGAATTTGACACAGATGCTGTTATTGTGATAAAGTAGGTACATATATTAGACAAAATAATTACCAGAAATTATTGTTTTTAGAAAACATTCATTAGGTAAAAATTGCCCCATCTGAACACAGTGATAGTTATATAGGCATGGAAAGTCAAGCAGTTACTAGCGTTAAAATAGAGCTGGCTACAAGAACAGTGTGGTGGTACTGGTGTATCTTGCAGTACACGAAGGATATTTACTGGTGAAAAGATATGAAACCTAAGGGAGGCGTGCAGAATAACACTTGATTTTTAGTATTCAGATTAGTTTCTATGCTCATAGAAAATAATTAATGAATAACTTTAGTCGTAATTCTTGAAAACGTCTTGAAAGGTTTTAGTTACAATTATTAACAAAATCTATAATAATGAGTGAGTTACCTAAGCAAAAATTATGAGAAATGTTTCATTATTTTCAATTACTGTGAACACTGTTTTTGGAAAATGAACTAGAATTTAATGAAACTGAGACACAAAAAATAATGTCGAAGGTTATTTATTATAGTACGTACGGATACATACATCACAGAAATGAACAACATTTCAACAAAACATGCTACTTAGTTTCAGAAAAAATTAACATGTTTTTCCGTATGAGCTCATTTGTCTATCCAAAGTAGGGAAAACTGCTTTTTCCCAGCTTCGTTTGATTACAATTAAAAGACAGGAGGTTTAACTTTGACCTTAGTAACGTTACTAATTTGTCTGACATTTCAGCCGAAGATAAAGATTGTTGCTTCCATGTTTCGACGTTTGTGTTACCATTTTCGTTGTCACTATCAATACGATCGATGAGCCACCCTACATGAAGTCATTTTTCATTACTGAGTTTCTCCAAATGGCTGTCGACATGTTTAGAAATGCCAACAATTTTTGTGTTACTGAAACGTGCTTTTTGACTTGGTTTCAAATTTTTTTTACATTGTACTAACATGCTAGTTTCTATCGTTTTGTTTACAATCTCTTGGCACGTTTCCTAAACTCCTTTTATTGTGAATTTAATTCCTGCTGTTTACCTGCTTATAATCTTCAGAGCCAATTTAGTGTTAAATTGCTTCCAAATATTTTAAACTCTTACTCAGTTTATTAATTTTACGGGCCAATCTATGAAAATTCTTTATCTCCACTACTAACATATTGAAATAGCATAGCGTGAAGCCATTTTTATACTCATAACTCAGTTGCTACTGCTACAGCATCACGGACGAGACTTCACACTCGCTTGTGAAAGATCCCGAGTTTTTCTTTCATTATCTAAATTTTCTCAAGTCATCCTTTGCTATACAGGCAAGCATTCCTTTTCCCAACACTGAGGGGCGTTCTAATCGTTATGAGCTCTACCGTTTCCTCACTCGTGCCCAGTTTTTGCAGATTTTGTCCAAGCTCAGTAATGTGATCATCTGCTTTGTACTTACGACCTCCGGTGGCCTTCACCTGACCATTCTACAGGGGCTGTAATTTTGCAAGTCTCTCCACAGTGCACTGTTGACAAAAATTGTTCGAAGGACAAGTTAAGTGGTTTTCATGTGCAGAGACTAGTATTTGAATGCTATCCACTTCAAACTTGCTAAAAAGTTGCTAAGTGGCAGTTGCTCGGGACAGCGAAGAACAACTCAAGTTGCAGGTTGGTATGGCTTCGTAGCTGGAGGCTGAAGACGCGGTGAGAAAATATCGTCATAGCAATATAATATTTTACCTGGGGCCCTGAACTTAGAGCTAAGTTTTAATTAACTTTTACGAGACAAGAATAAGCTCTTCTGGCTTCACGTCTCGGGGCTCAGAAAAGTGAAGGCGGGTATCAGGACGCTGTGAACGAGAAAGCGACGGAATTAATTACGATGACCGAAGCCTCCAGAAAATGGAGGCGCACGAGGCACGGTGATGATATTTTAAGTGCGTAGTGATTCAAAGTTTTTTCTGGCTTCAAATAGGATGAAGCAACTAAGGAATAATTTTTCAGTGTAATTTTTTATGCAATAACAATATACATGTGCGGTATGTATATTTTGTTCATGAACGATTATATTATATAGAGGGTGAAATTACTATATATGTATATTTATTCACTTCTGCTGCAGAAGATAGCTAAGAAAACACCCCAGCCCTATCCTTTCCTTCCTTTTTTAATTTTTTTTCTTCCCTGCGTGTTTATTTTATTTTTGTTGCAATGTTCTTGAAGAGCTTTTTTGCTACGTATTCAGAAATAAGGAACACTGGGACCTACGAGCAGAAATTTTCGAAAGGCATCCGTTCAAAACAAAACTCCAACTTAATGAGTAGAAAATATAACAAAGAGGAAAGTGGGTAGTGTTGTGGAGTATATTAATAAAATAATGCTGTGAATGTCTTGCGTTAAAATAATTTTCCAGTAATTGGACGCTTTGAATTGGTTATTTTAAAAAACTGTTTTATTTCCTTCACTGGGGAGTATTTCTGTGAGACAGTCTGTGACCAAGATTTTTAAAAAGTTTTTAAGACTGTTTTTTAAATGTGCTATTTCGATGTCACATTAAGGAAAAATTTTGGAGAAGTGGAGATAAGTTTTACTCTCCACCATGGTCCATCATGATTTTCTTTGTGCAATCGACTGTCATTACATCACGTTTCTATAAATTCATGTCACCAAATATTTACACAAGAATTTCTCACTTCAACAAACAACTCAGAACTAGTGTTCGTCAGCAGACAAAATTCTGTCAACTAAATGGGGTTAGAGTAAGGTAGATTAAAAATAACCGTTGCGTCAGTGTAACCAATTTAAAATCAAATAAATTTGACGGTGCAAGCCATGTGTGCATTTTTAGATGAAGGAAGGGACAAAGCGTGACCGTGCATCCTTTTGCTAAGGCTAGCACGAAAAAGCTCACAAACGCTCTCCTAAAAAGTCTCAGTGGGTCGTTCCAGGAAACTTAAGTGAGTTTAAAAAGAACATCAGGACCGCAGCAGCTCTAAATGAAGTTCGTTTGCTTTGATGAGACTGACCCAATCGAAATGAACGGCAGAAGTGGAGCACCTCTGTACAGCACAAGTTGACCAGCGGATAACCATTTGTCGCACAGCATGGCTCACGAGTGCCAATAGGAGACACTTTATTTTGTGTTCCTCTAGGAAATCACTGCCTGTAGCTAGGATTTGACTGGCTGTAACTTGGACTTGACTGGCTGTAACTAGGACTTGACTGACTCTAACTAGGATTTAACTGGCGGTAACTTAGACTTGACTGGCTGTAACTAGGACTGGACTGGCTGTAACTAGGACTTGACTGGATGTAACTAGCATTTGAATGGCTGTTGCGTAGATACCTTTTGTTGCATGCTACAACATTTGTGTTCGTTGAATGTGGAATAGAGTCCATTTGTGGTTTATGTTAGAGTTTCATACAGTTTGTTGTGTAGGTATTCCGTAAGCTCTGTTCTATGGCTAAATATCAAGGAATCAATGGTGACTTGAAATGATGGTCAAAATATTTCACGTCCCGAAAAATTCTTTCGATTCTTGTCACAGCAGGAAAACCATTAAAGAAAACATTTACATATATAATCGACAGTGTATCTCCATCTTTCCCTCTCTCCATCTGTGTGTGTTCGTACCATTACTTCCTATCTATTACTAAAGAAAAATTGTTGAACTGAAATCAAAACGAGTATACATGCATTATGAACATTTTACTGTGGATACCATCGGCACCAGATTACTAAAGAATACGCAATTTTTCCCATTATTCGCCTTCTTCTCCTACACGGCCATAATATAGGTAGATGGTATACAAAATGGAAGTTCTGTATTTATTAATGTATTTTGTGTTAAACAGTCTTAATTTTGTTACTTTTAAACCGTAGAATATACACGGTTAATATCTAGGCCCTGTTATCGATATATAAGATGCAGAATGAAAGTTCTGTATACATTCATTGAAGGTTTTCATTGAAAAACAATAATTCTTCGTAAATCTTTGATAACTTCGTATTTATAATAATAATTACAAACTAATTTTATCTAATCAAACTTACGCAATTATTGATCGAAAAATACCTAATCTCATCACCTTTAAACCGTAGAATTTCCACGGGTTCAAATAAATGGTACATATTTATTGCACGCTATTATTAATATGGCTATTACCTGTTTCTACTCCTATATAGTTCACGGGCCAAAAGTCAAAAAGTCTTGGGACTTTGCATCAAATATTTAAGTATCTCGAGCTGACAGAACAACACTACAGATTTTACAACACACATTTAACTATCTAACCTATAAGTTCAATTTGGATTCACCTTTAATTTGACATTTAGGTGATGAATAAGTTTTATATCAATTGTTTAATTTACTTTGCGTGTAAAAATGTTATGAATATGTGGTTATTTAATGAATTTCATAAATTTTTATGATCATGTAGAGCAGGCATGTCAAACTCAGTTTGGCTCTGGGGCCGGATCCAGACTTTCTGTTCTCAGGTGGGCCGGATCAGTAAAAGAATGTCAAATCCAATTATTTAGCTTTGTTTTTCAGTACTATGCTTTATTATTCAGCCTACATTTGTAGCCTACCCTACATATTATAATCAAGTGAACATACGGCCCGCGGGCCGTATGTTTGACATGCCTGATGTAGAGCATTCATCTAGATTTGGTACGTGCTGGAATAGTTTCACGTTTACAAGTGTTTTCAATTGAAATTCTAATGATGTTTCAGTGTAATAGAACTATTATTATGAGGAATGGTCAGACATAAACACCATATATTGAAATAGCCATGAATATTAGCCGCTGGATTTTGAAAAATAGGAGTGCTATACCTACTACATAACTCTACCATATTGTGAATACCACTGAAGAAACGTGATGGATTGATAAAAATTTCTCTTTTGATTAAAATTACTCATTAATTACTATATTAATCATTTATTTAATAACACCAGTCGGATTATCATTCCTGATGGTACGACCGGTCAAATTGAAAACTGTATTTATTCACAAACCCTTAATTTTTTTCTTTTTTAAGCCGTGAAATTTTTGTGGGCACTATCTAGGCCACGTTATCGATAGAATAGGTACAGAATAGAAGTTTTGTATGTATTCATTTAAAACAATAATTAGGCGTAAATCTTTATTACATTTGTCTTTATAATAATTAAATAATTAGTAAAATATAAACCAGTGGAATTTTCACTGGAACTATCTAGAACGGATAATCAAGACTCTGAGAGACATAATTTTTTTACTCGGCACAAACCAATAAGTGACTCAAATTCAAATCTTTATGCTTTATTAAGAAAGATTTTTAAAGATAAAGAAACCATCTCTAGAATATTTTGAAGGTCATTTAACAGTTTTTTTACGATGATTTTATATAGATTCCAGATCGAAACTTTAAATTTCAATCTGATGGTTTCTGCAACTGAAATTTTTGTCGTCATTAATGCAACTGATCATTTTTCCACGAGTAAGCTCATAGTAGTCCAGTGTTATGAGCCTATTTTATTCGAACACATTGTTTCATTTCGAAAAAATCTCCCTCAAATATCAAGATGAACAATTTATGTTCTCAAAAAAAAGCAGAAAGTTGACGGAAGTGGCTCTTGACTTCTGTCAGCTTCATCCAGAACCAATGTCCAGTCCTAAAGTGGCTGCTGTGTGTATCCAGGATATTGGATACGTCAGTGAGTTGCCAGATTTTCACACACCTTATCAGTGGAGCATGGGGAGTGTTGCAATCAGCGTAAGTCGAAATCATCTATATTGTCATTACAAGTAACTAGTAGACTCGTACCTGAAAACAAAACTCGTTTCGTAATGAATTTTTTTATTTTATTTTCCAGTCGACACCACCTTTCAGATGGAGTATTCCTGTTGAAGAGGCAGAAAACAAGCATAAAAAAACATATTTTATTGTAATTCAGCGATTTTGGTGTCCAAAATACAACGTTTAAAATATATGCCCTGAAAATACAAAATGATATAGTGTTTTGAATTTTGTTCATGGTACCCAAATATCTGACAGATAATTAACTGTTTCGAATCCTAAATTTTACAAGTGTGAACTTTCTCCCATCCTTCTTAAAGTGAGGAACATCAAACACACATGCAGGTATCTACAAAGTGTGTCAGAAAAGTAAGTAATAGTTTGTAAAATATTTGTAAAATAAATGCAAAAAAACTTATTTTTCAAGGCCACTTAATTTTACGTGAAAAATCATTTCTTGAACTCGTAATTCTATTAAACAGTTGATGGTTTCGTTCTCTTTCAACATTCAGGCATGAGTGTAGAGTGAAAAAATCTACAAACAACTCTAAAATGTAGGAACTATAGTTTCCAACTTACGAGTTTTACATTATCCAAATTCACTCAGAACGACGATGGGTGAATTTCAATTCAATTGAACATGTTTTATAGTTTTTTGCTGTAGTTCTGTCAAAAATTTTTTGGCTGGGTTCGAGAAGTTCAAATTAAATGCCTCTAGGCTTTTTCTTGCTCATCTTCTACATCATTAACTTGCCTCGTAACACAAAAGTTTTCAATTCATCTCAGCTGAGTGATGCAGTATAGAGCGCTAGCCAGCACACATGTCAAAAAAGAGACTTCGAAACGTTGAATGCAAGACTTTGCAACCTTTCTACGTTTGTCGTTTTTGATGAGTGATTTGAAATGATAATTTCATGGCCAAGAAGAATAAAAAGTGTTAACGAGTCTTCTGCGCAATCTTGTCCGAATAAAAGTTAGTATACGTGGCAATTCTCTTTGCACGCTGTATAACGAAATAATTTCTGAGAAAATCATTTAGTTCAGAGTTTAGATAATACTTTACTTTTATTTTAAAGGCTGTGACTGAATATAAAAAAGTGGGAATTGACTATAATTTTTTGTCAATAAAGAAGGTATTACTCAAATTGGCTGAACAACAATTACGAAGTTTCTGAACTTCACATGTGGTGCAGTATGCCTCCATCCAGGTGTTTAAAATAGAAATACATTTATATTTTTGGAAAAATATCCGCTATCGCACGAGGATCACAACATTAGGCAACACAGATGTTTGGGGAACATGGGAACATGACACTTCTATGTCAATATCTTACCTAGATATCTTATTGAAGCTCCATTAATATTACATATAATAAACATACCCATAGTCCAGACACAAAAAATGGATAAAATCCTTTACATAGGAATATATTGGTACCCAGGTTACTTTCACACAGAGTCACGACCTACATTCAGTTGCATTCACTTTTTGTATTTTAATTTGGACTTAAAGGGGTTGAGCTTCCACAAAATTACATGTCGAATTTCGCATTCATCTTATCTTCCCGCTAAAGAATTCAATTGGTTTGAATGACCAGAGAATTCGATTTGTTTGAATGCTTTAAGAATTTAATTTGCTTAGATGATATAAAAATTCTATTTGTTTGAACGGTTAAATAGTTTAATTTGTTTGGATCCTGCCTGCCAGCAACTGTATTTGTATTGTATGAAGTCCCTTCAGTTCATTCTTACATCGCTATTCCAAATACAAATGAATTATTTAGATTTTTTATGTACTAAAATTAATGAAAAGAGAGTGTTTTCTTCATAATTATTCTCTGAAACATTTTGTATAGTCATACCGGCAATAATAACAGCTTTAATCAGACGCTAAAAAACACAACTAGAAAGAAAGTGGAACTATAGAGCGATCTTATTAATGTACTTCTATCGAGGAATTCTTCAAACAAGACACCACACCCAGTGTAACTGTCAGTATAATTAAAATTAATTTTATACTCTAATCGTTTATCGAATATTAAACACTGTCTCCATTTAAAATTTTTACAGAGCAATGCTTAATTTTTTTTTGAATTAGCAGAGAACGTGAACGCATGTCACTTTAGTTTCTATTTGTACTCAGCACATCATCGTCGCTGCTTTCTATGCAATTGCAGCCAGTGCATATCAATAAGAAAGCACAGATTTTGTGTTAGTTGATATTTTCTTTAACTGTAGTTGTGAGATATTTTTTGACAGCCGCTAAAGATACTGGGGGAAATTCTAAGTAAATCGTGCTTCAGTGGCCATTCGTCGACGTGAGTCAACTGACGTTTGTCAAAAAGTTTGTGCTTCATTTGTTGCCTTCAGGTTCTGACATGAGACTTGTTAAAGGCGTGAACCTAATATCTGTGAGAAATAAAACAAAAACCTACGTGTCATGTTTCTTGGGTATTAGATTTTTGAATGAAAGTTTTAAGTAGGAAAGGCAAAAATCACTAAGGGCTAGAAGCATAAATTGTGTGTTTTGTATAAATTATGGCATGTATCGTCCTAATGGAACACGTTTACAACAAATATGAATATTTCACTGTTAACTTTTTAATTTTGAATCACATTTATTATTTGGATGTTCCTGGTTTAACTACTTCAAAAACAGTGATGTGTTAGATTTATGTTTAAATTTAGGAAATGACGCTTTAAAACTGTAGGTGAGGCCGCAATCAATTGTTCTATCAGTTAAGTAAAAGTAGAGAGCGTGAAAACAGGTTTCACTCGGACGAACTACGGGAATAATTTTTTAGTGATAACATTTTCTCTATGCATCATATTTACTCTACGTGGAACACCCGTGTAGTGATAAAAACAACAGTCACATTCGCATCGTTTATTGAATTTTCCCTCTAGAAAAGGCTTTGATAAAAATTAGTAATAATAATGCATTTTGCATGCTGAATGCAAATTGTAGCGAATTTCCTGTTTGCAGTTCGCATTGCTAAGAAAAATTAGAAACTCATAGCCGAAATTTTTTATCGTATGATGAAACATCAGAACATCAGTGTTTCTAAGAGACAAAATATTTTTGTATCTGATTTACTCTATCAGCACTTGATAAATTTTTTGTTGTGATTTGCAATGCATTGCAACAACGCCAGTAGGGCTCAAACTTTCCACTTAGTTGAATGCAACCCGACCTTTTTTGAAAACAAAGCCCCCCCAAGAAAGTTCGTAACTCTACCTCAACAAGTCTTGAACTTTTCCAACTACGTACAACGTGTTAGGGCAATTTTCTTTGCAGTTCAATTTGGAAACACAACTTTACTGTGCAAAAATTCTCCGTAGATAAACTTTAGGAACTAGAGAGTGCTGGCAGCAGTGACACTCTGCAACAGGTCGCTGTGTTCTGCTTCAATTTTCCTGTTGTTTTTTCTGCATTTCGTTAATAATGCAAATGTCGGACACCGGCGCTGCTCCAATAAAATGTTGCTCTCTAAAAATACCTCGTGCTTTATAAGCCTCAATATTTACGGTGGTCTGCTCAATTAATTCTATTAATTGATGAGCCTGAGGGACCGATGTAGCTGAGCAGGGCACAATCTGTTGCAATTTTCTGTCAGTGGAATGGGCTCTCTCGTCGCTCATGTTTCGAACATGACCCCTTTCATTCCATTATTCAGTTTATTGACATTTTTTGCAATGATAATACTCAGGCCATCAAGCGCAGGGTATTCGATTTTGAACGAAAACTCATCGACAGTGTACAAATTTCAGGAACATTTGCGATAAAAATTGGGCAATGAATGAATTAGCTTACTAAAAGCCACAGTATTTGCTGTAACAGCTAATTTAAAATATGGTAGCCAATTTTGACAAAAATGCAAAGCCAATTGGCAGGCACCATCAAACATTGGAACCAATTGTTTGCAATAAAAAACTTCAACAGAAAAAAGTTTACAAAAAATAATATGCAGTATGATTTATGTTCATAGATAAAATGTAACAATAGTATACAACAACCCCTTGAACAGCTCTGCTTTGATTCGTATCACTGACAGGAGCTCTACAAGGCTGATATTAATATTAGAGCTACAAGTTTAATATGTTTTAAACAGATAATAACTGTAAGCCGTAAAGGAAATGGAGAAATGGTCAGACTACTCAACGATTATTTGACGTAAGAACATTATATGGTGCGTTAAGTCATTGTCTACTTTACTCCTTGCAAATAACTGAGCTTATGTACGAGGAATACTAAGAGAAGCCTGTAATTCCAACAGAATTCGTCGACAGTCAAACACGGCGGTGATTACGTAAGGATTTTAACAACAATATTGACCGAGGTCTATTCTTTCTCAGAGTGACTGATTAACTGCAGATGAATATCTCGACATCCTCGATAATGAAATTCTTTGAAACGACTGACAAGAGGAGTGTGTGCATCCCAAACACCACCATTTTTCAGTATAACGATGCTGCAGCAAGCAAAAATATCAATATTTTGTTCGAAGACAATGGGAACATCACGTACCTTCTCTGGCCATATCTCGGTACAATCGTTTACGATATATTAACACGATTGAATCATTTTTAGAATGTTTGAGTCACGACTGAGATGAATATTAGTACGTCTCGTGTCCGTAGGAATTAATAACTAGTGCTTTTATGGGAAAATAGAACGGTACTTCTCACCAAACAATTCATACGCCTAACAAGTCTGTTCTGTATATAATAATTGATGTTGTATTTGCCCTTAAATACTGTAAATTCCAAAAACAAAAGGCTTGTTGATGAGTTTATATTAAATGTTGATTTTATCATGTTGTGCCCTAGCCATTTATATTTAAATGAGGTCACCTGGAACTATATTTGAAGACACAACAACGATGTAGATCTCCAATTTCAATGATGTATGTTTGATGGAACATGAAGAAACTCGCAATACTCAAAATATCTGCTCTACCACGCATCACGCCAACAGATCAATCATGAAACAGCTTACTCTGTAAGATATTCGCTCTGATGCACTATGATGGAGGTGAAAAAATTGGATTACAAGATGCATCGAGCTCGAAAATTTACTCCGAGATTACGCTCAGAAATATCTCAATTGATTGATTGGTAGAATGTAAATATACACTTGAGGAAGAACATAATAAACGAACGACGTCAAATTAAAGCTAATGAACTTTTGAAATGATATAAATGTCGAGCTGGGGCTGTTTGGCGGCTGGAAATTGGTTTTATAAAATTATTTCGGATACGAATTTATTTACATATACGTGCAGCTATTTTAATTTAGTGCTATTTCATCTGCCTCTAAAAACATTATGAAGATGATTAAAAACTGTTCAGGGTGAAACTGTCTATATAATTTCAGTCCTGTTAATATGAGCATTTTTGAAAATGGAAAAATGAGGAATGCTTTCTAATGGGTGTGACTAATGTAACTCACCATTCTGCGCAGCTTCCCATGTATTCGTATACGTATGGATAGAAATTGCGCATGTGTATGCATGAATAGAAGCTGCACATGTGTATGCATGAACAGGAGCTGCTCATGTGTATGCATGAACAGGAACTGTGCATGCGCATGCATGAACAGGAACTGTGCACGTGTATGCTTGAGCATAAACAGCGTATTCAGCGTATATTTGAACGTAAGTGTTTTTGAGCAGGAATTGGAAGCCAATGAGAATCCCTGTAACAGGATGACGTTTAAGGAAGAGCAGAAAAACAGTGGCATTTAAATCTTCACATAGAAGGGACGAGTGCAGTGCTTTCGCAACTAGAATTTTGGACAGTGACAAACTTAGAAGTAGAGCAGCACATATATTTAAATTTTATAAACGTAAGTAAGTATTGATCAAAAATAAATTCAAAGGCTCTTTATTGCTTAGCTAAACTAGACGCAAGACCAAACGGGTTCGGGGAACTTACGCACACGCACTCAAACTTTCACGCTTGCCTAACCATAGCTTTAAATACTTACAGTATACGCACATACCATTCATACATCAGACTTAGGTGTGCACACATAACACACAATATATAGACACCTCATCTTTTCATATACCTCTCATACACATACCTACACATGCACTTTTACGTACCACACAATTCTTTCGCTCGCCACACAAATCTCCCATAACCAGACAACACACAGACACGATCACTACTTGCTTGTTTCAGAAGCAGCATCAGCGCGGCTAGCAACAACGAGCTCAAGCCCGGACAACTAAGATCAATTTTCATTCTCGTGAGATATGGTGAGAAAATTTGGTTTGCTCGGCTGGCCTTGAGATGAGGAAACTTTACTAGTCTCGCATCACGCCAGTTCCCTCGACGGCGTACGCCGCTAAGAACTGGCGTCTGTAGATGCTGAGCATTTCTAGATGCTGAGTATTTCTAAATGCTGAGCATTTCTAGATGCTGAGCATTTCTGGATGCTGAGCATCACTAGGTTCTGGGCTCGTAGACGTTTGATTTCTCTGCTTAATGGGGCCTGTAAATGATGGGTGCCTTTAGATATTGGACTCCTCTTGTTGCTGGGTGAGCATTCAACAAATACTAGGCATCTTGATGCGCACTGAGCGAGGCAGCCGTGCATTAAATATATGAATTAAATATGTCTGTTAGCAGAGATTTTTCTATCGCTTCTATTCTCAGACGCTAATGTGTTAGCAAGTTCTACATTTTAGGGTTTGCTCCTTATGGTCTGTATCTGCCTGCACATACTGTTAATTTTAAAGGTTTTTACTTGAAGGAAGTAATAACCTTCAAGGTTTTTAACTTCTAAAAATATTTTAAAACGTCTGAACCCTTCTATGTCATTCAGTCTAGGTCGTTATTTAAAAATACTAACGATCATTCTAATACCTTAGTTGTAGAAAATTCATCGGTGTTACTTCCTAGGTAAAATGTTCTAGTAAGCCTGCTATCTACCTCGAGATGAGCTGCCATGAAACAATCTGTGATGCATACTGCATCTGGGACACTCCTGCTCGGCAATTCGAGAAAGGAAAGAAAGAATCTGTAAATCCCATGAGAGCCTCGCTCGTGTTCAAAAAGTCTGTTAGCAAGACGGAAATGTAGAGGGTTGCTTACAGCGTGAATGAGTTAATTATAGAATTTATTCAACACCGTTTGGAGTTAGACGCTCTAAGCTGATCTCGTGATGTGAAATTAAGGAAAACCGTAGAATACCAGAGCAGTGAGCAAACCGTAAGATTTTACATAACAATCAAGCAGTACAAAATTGCTTATAAGGAAAAAAATTAAATTATTAGTAATATCAGTGTCAATTCCATTGTTGCTACACATTGCTAAACGTTGTAACTCAGACCCAATGTGGGAAAAAATAATCTGGACCTTGGAATAAACTACGAAGATCAACCAATATGAAAAATAGTTTGACAAATAAAAAAGGAATGAAAAAATGCACTAAACAATGCAGCTGTGCATTAAATACTTGAATTAAACTGGTCATTGATATAGAATTTAGAGTCAAGTGTCACGAAGAGGCGAGAATTCTGGAGGTTCGGGACTTTGGAATGATATAATGCTTGGTTGCTCTCTACAGTAGAGTAGCATGGTGTCTTATAAATGTTGATCATTGTGGTAGCCATTGCACAATTTTTTAGATGTAGGGAAAGCTTTAGAGACCTGTGAGTAGAGGGATTTTTTTCCTTCATTCAGACAGAAATTTTACATTTGCTACAGTGACCGTACTTGTGCATGTGAATAAAATAGACGGCTAAGACGAGGCTATCATTTGTAGCAAGCGTAGATGATGGCAATAAATGTGAGTTATAGTGCAACACTTGGAGAACAGCAGGTAGAAAATTTGTTAGCAATCGGGTTGGTTGGGTAAAAACGTTACAACTTCGCGATTTAACGAAGCCCTTAGAATAAAAGACATTTGGGCTGGATACAAAACGGCAAGTAATTTTTCTACTCATTTGCGCTTAAATTACTGGCAGAGTGACATTATTTCCAAAATGTAGTTTTTGAGGTAATATTCAGGCCGAGAAAATCGTAATATTTTGGTCTATAGTGTCTGAAGGGGGTCGAACGTGTAGGTCAAGAATGTAAATGCATTCGCTGAGAATGTCGAGGCCTGCGGAACACTAGTTCTGACTCACGGAAGCATTATATTATCGAAGCGCTTTCACACACCATTAAATACAGGCGGCCTGACTCTCAGTCTCAACTGAAGTCCTCATTTTGAGCGCAGCTCAATTGCGACAAAACACATCACTTCCAGCTCAGTTTATAACGTCTTCAATCTAAATGGCAGATTTTCATACATGACAATGATTCACTGTTGTTTCTTTCACGGAATGAGAGTCAAAATATTTGATTTACTGTACGTTAGCTAAAATACAATATGAGTAAATTAACATGCGTTAGAATTTATGACGCCTGTCAAAGTGAACATTTTTGTACATCATTCACCAAAGTTACATAGACACAACGTCCACTTTTGAACAAGGAGTAAACTGGCGCTGTGAAGTTTTCTTGTGCATTTTGATTTGTACTCCCATAGCAGATCTCCTCACTTACATGCCCTTCGGACATGCATGAGTGTCGGGAAACAGTGTGCAGGTTGCAATGTGTGTGCCTCGCCAAATACAAAGCTCGTTTCTTGGAAGATCCTCACAAGAGCCACAGCTCTTCTCTGAGCTTCAATCTTTTATGGATTTCTTGCGCTCGAGCAAGGCTCTGAACAACAAGACAGAACCACAACACGGCTCCAGTGTTCGTACACAAAACTCTCAAGCTCTTTCGTCCTGCATTAATTCTCTTGTCTTTAAAATATCACATAAGAGGAGACGTAGCAGCTTTTGAAGTAAGAGCATGAAATGCGGGTTTTGTCCTCTATTTTGTTTAGAAAATGAAGCCTTGATGCTGAGTGAATCCTTAAGAATGTTTCACTAACCTAATAATAATTCAAGTGAAGTTGCTGTTTACAACAGTAGCAGCTGCATAAAATCCCATGCAATTATTTTGGCAGTATATGGAATGGGAAGTGCGAGTTTGTTACAGCTTTTCTTGCTAAGGAATCTAACACACCAGTACCGCTCAGAGCAATGCATTTTATAAAGAAAACACTCTTGCTTCTTGTTCATGTTGAGGGCTAGAACAAGCAAACAAATCCTCTTACGTTTATGGCTAAAAAGTTTCGAGAGAATAACATTAACAAGTGAAAACTAAGGTCAAACGCAGCCTCGTACTCCTGCATAGTTAATCCTTAATAAAATAGAGGCAGTCATAATTACGCATTGTTATGCAGGTGTGGAAATGCAGCTCACCAGGAAGCAGCTTACTTCCGTGACTGAGTTTCAGTCATCTGCAGAAAAACAGTTGCCCTCTTTACAAGAAATGTGCTGGTATAATGTTCCTTCTTTGACGTGTCTTGAGGCTTTTTGCTTCCTTAGAACCCTCCATGCTCGATTTCAGAGTTATTAGCTACTTGTAATTAACATCTATAAGCGCAGATTCTCTGAGCTTTGTGTCCATGTTTTGACATTTCATTTGCTCCTAACTTAATCTAACTGTCCACACTTTAAACTGATATCCAAATAGCAGGTGCTATGAAACCTCCATTGCCTGTTTGTTAGTCGTATTCTTCGAAATGAAAGAGCGCTGACTTCTGTGAGGAGTTCATAAACTAGCAGGCGATCTTTCTCTCCTCCTTTACCGAGAAGTCACACAGACATTACAATGTTCTGTCCCGCCAGCCGTTGTTTGGCTGGCTATGTATACGTGTTTCTGAAGACGTTTGCATTCACCCACTCAAGTAAAACCACACGTCCATGTCATAACTGAGGAGATGAAAATTTAGTTGTGCATTTCCGGTCACGGTTCAGAATATTAAGGCTTCTAGGTATTATTAGGGATTGTGATGTGAGATCATAGAATAGAACAAGGTAATAGAAACTAGCTGTTTGGTCCATTTTTGGGTTGGTATCCAAGTCTCACGTTGTCTAAAGTAAAGCTGTCAATCATGCACGTGCACCTCAATCATGTAAGCCAATTCAATCACGTACACGCTCATCGCTCACACGCAGGCATTTCAGTCATGTACATGTACCACAATCATACACTGGCCCCAGGAGTTAGGGACATAGAATTAGTACGTCATATTACTGTGGGTTCTTAATCCAATATTTGTTGAGACGATATTTGAATGTGTTTGCAGAGCCAGCAGAAACGATGTTTTGGGTAGCTGGTTCCAAGTTGCTGCAATTTGAACAGGAACAGAATTTTCAACTTGGGATGTCGTGAAGAGTGTTATTATTAGTTTTTGGCCGTTATTTCTGGTTCGCACCAATCAAGTTATTCCAGTCTATAACTTAGAGTTTAAATAAAGATCAGTTGGAAGTCATCTGATAGCCTTTGTTGCAACACAAGACTTGTGTCACTGAGCAAGTGCAGGGACCGAAAACTCAGGAAGGCAGTCGCCTTCGGGCACAAGCGTGTAAAGGATCGATATTCCAGTTTATAACTTGGAGCTTAAATATACATCAGTTGGAATTCATCTGATAGCATTTGTTGCAACATAAGACTTGTGTCACTGAGCCGGTGCAGGAAGCGAAAGCTCAGGAAGGTTGTCGCCTTGAGGCACGAGCATGTAAAGGAATCCGATATTGAGCAGAACTCCCTCTCGGGGGTTAGGCACCTCGTCTTGTGTAGGGCTCAAGTGGTGCGTACGAGCGGCGTAATGGTGCACATCTGCGTAAACGGGCCTATTTGTCGTGATGGTTGCGTGATGGCGCATTGCTTCATAACAAAGTATTGGAGTTATAGTGCACTTTGTTTGTCACGGCAGTCTGAAGCGGCCACCGTTAGATTGATGTCTGTGTCCTCGATATACGTATAAGCTGGTAAGAGTACTTCAAAGCTTCCACATTATCGTGTTGTGTTGACAGTATCATTTCAGTGTTGGAATACACTTGTTAGTTTCTCCGAAGAGTTCTTTCATGGAGCCTAAAATAGGTGCAAGCTGTCACTGAAGAACACTCTGTGAAATTCATAGCCACGGGAACGAGTATTCTTGCAGTGATTAGGTTATTATAATTTATGATCTGGTCTTAATAAATTCCAGCTTTTAATTCATTTTGTAAATCATACTTGCTATCTACGCATGTCCGTATCATATCGCTATTACTTATTGTTGTACTAAAATGACACGGCTGCAGTTCTGCGAATCAAGAACAAGTCGCAACGCTGTACATATGTTTCCTGAAACTGGTGACAACGCTGGAGGTCTTCTACCACGCCTCCATAACACCCCTCTGCTCAATGACATCTGAAATATTTCCTGGAAATTTTGAAGAAATCTCTGTATGTCAGCCCAACAAGCGGTGAATATTTCAGCTTATAAAATGTTTCAGATATATGTGACAGAGTCTTCAATTTCTTCATCATAACAGCGTTACCTAGAAAATATGTAGATAAATAGATAAATATGACCTTTATAAACATTGTGAGGAACAAAATAAACAATTGAAAGCTGCGCCTCACAGCAGAAAATATATAACTCATATTATTTTCTCACAGATTTAAAAGTACTCGTACGAAGCACGCAAAAATGGTGCACACCAGGAAACTTTGGTGCTCCGTACAATGCATAAAGCATGTCAGAAACCAACGTTACTTGGCGCTGTTCGACAAGAAATTTCAGCGTCGCTGACATTTTGTGTAACAGACAGAGTATCTTGAGCCCTCCTGTAATTCAATTGTTGGGTTGGATGTCCTGAAAAATTTTCGGCTGGCCAAAAAGTTTTGAGCCGCGTGTACTGACCAGAATTGGACATTGACACATGTTGAAAAGCTCTTATTTTGTCTTGTTAATCGGAGAAGAAGAAAGTAACTCATTGAAGAGAACTGAAATGACAGAATACTTTGGACTAAATGACTGTGAGCTGTTGGATTCAAATGTAGAATTAGAGAAACAAAAATTCCAGGTATAATTAAAAGAAAATTCTGAATAGCGTGGAGAAACGTGGAGCTCAAATTTGGCAAAAGAAAACGTGTAATAACTCTGGGACGTCGTAACAATTCTAGCTACTAAACAATGGTGAGCATATTTTGTGTATTGGTAGAGCAAGGTTTGATCTTGATGTTGGGTTTCTGGAGAAGAGCACTAGTACATACAGCGGCGAAAGATACCTGAATAAAAGATGGCAGCGCTGCCTTTGAATTGTAGAAGCGCTCTGCAACTGCTTCAGAAGCAGCTTTAAAGCGCGACTTTTTGCTCAACAGTGCGATCGGCAGCGTTGGAGACGGAACGTAAGCTTCAATGGCAAGTAAATTATGGAAACTGCTATCGGAAAGAAATATTTGGTGGAGTTTCTAAACTTGATGTAGGTAGGAACAGCAAATAATTCTATTATATGTAGAAACAATTTTTTCCTGTCCTCCATCCGTTCAGTAAATGTATCATCAAATGCAGGGACCGTATTACGAAAAAAACAACGCTCATATTCAGTTAATAATGATGGAAAGGATGAATTGGAAAACGAGAAAAAAAATTCGATACTGGGTTGTATGTACATGTGGCAAACGATGTGTAATGTGAATGGAAACGACAGTGCGTCTTATTTTTATTGATTCATCATATATACTTTTCATTTAAAACACCACGAAAACCATTTATTTGTCTGGCTTTTATTCGAACATAGTGAAGCAGATTTTTCGGTCACAGGGTCGGAGTTTAATTTACTGAAATGTGGCATCTATAAACACGACAGTCCCATTGAGGTAAGTAAACAATGACTCACTTTTCTCGCTCACGCTAATTACGTTTAAAAATTCTCTCCTCATCGGTATACATTAGAAACTGGGATGCAAGGATTAAAATGGAAATGTCTTAATAATAATAATAATGATAATCAGAAATTGAGCCCTTCTCAACAGGGACATAAATAACAAATTTTGTAGTTGTAGTGAAATTTGCTGTCAGTTTAATTACTAAGTCATATCATCAACATTTCCCTCATCTTCTTTCTCATGAAAGAAGCTGGTATGTGGTGCAATAGACTGCTGAAATGAACATTTTTCGTTCGATTTTTCCAGCATTTCTCTCAGTTTCGTGCGTTTTGTGTAGGGTACACCGAGCGTTAGACACGCTACCGCTGCAGTCGTAAGCTATCTCTCAAAATTTACTATTTCAACGAACCTTTAGTTTATTCTTCGTTGAAGTGACATTGAAGTGTGTATACTTGCAGCAATAAGAGATCGATCAGGCAGTAAAGTCAGAAACGTAATTTAATGTTAGTACTAACGCTATAATTAACGCTTTAGGTTAGAATGAAAGTTAACGTTCCAGGCAAGGGATTGCAGTTCTACACGACCTCGATTTAAATTTAGCATCTTTAAATTCTGTGATTCAAAAACTCCCTGTAAAAAACCTGATCGAATTTCAATGAGGTGAATGTATGTACAATTAATCAGCACGCAGAACGTAAAACGTAAGGTTAGAGTCCTGGGAACAAACATGATAACTGAAATAAAAGAACAGAGAAAATAAGTGCCTTGATTGTCTAAATAACCAAGCGAGTTATCTTAATTAAATATAGTTCAAAGAAAAACTGCCTGCTATTAAACGCATCGGTTTGGACAGAATTAACTCCCTGGCGTCCTACATTTACAAGTAAAATTAACGGATGTAATTAAATGCTAAAATTACAGGCAAGCTACGTCGAAGAATTTGTTAGAAACAAACTCTTAATAGGACTACATTCACGAAGTTTCAAGCCTAGGCCAATTATCGATGAATGTTCGGCACTAATTGGTTTGGGCCTGCAGAGTATTCAATAGTAAGGTATAGAACTGGTGTACTTTTATTTAAGTACCACGCGAGCACTTGACAACATCACGGTGAAAGTTCCTGTGAATAAATATTTAACATCGAGTAGTGAAACATTGTGTGTTCATGTGCAGTTACTTAAAACATCCGTGTTTCAAAATCTTCGTGTGTTCAAAGATTGAAACAATCGCTCAATATTATCTGGAGTAAAATCATGAATAAATGATTTCCACCAGCCCTTTCTTAACTGTTAGATATTTTAAGGAACACAAAACGAACGTTTCTTCTTCAAACCAACCAACTTGCAATTAGTACATTACATCATCAACTTTTTTAAAAAGAATTTTGGCATATTCAAGTATTTACTTCGACACCTTTGACACCGCATAATTATGTCCTTGTATTGGATTTTATACATAATTTAAAACATGATAGCGCGAGCTATTATGTCTGTGTGTCTACTGCAATGAACTGGTTTGCAAATACAGACAAAACATTCATTTTCTTCGCGCGAGATGTTGTTCGGTGTCTGCACAAAGTTTTCCAATATTCTAGAGGATTTTTGATGGAACTTTTTTAACCAATGTTTGGAGAGGAAAACTCCGTAAATAATGAGATTAGGCTCAAAACTTCTATGTAACAAAACTTTTTTTGAAGACTTTTTTCTCCCACAAACGAAAACCTTCTTTTGTTATCTATATTTCTACTGAAAAACTAAAGAATAATTTCTATTTCCACGCAATATAGCCCTGCGTCTTGTTCAATACGAGAGTAGTGGAGTATTTTACTTACATACACTATCATGCTTTTCCTATCCTCCCAGCCCATTGTTCTTTTCTTGATGAAAATTATCACAGGTAAGACGAGACTTTATTACCATGTGAGGGCAGAGCACTTGCTGTGAAATATTCCGATAAATTATAGAGCTCAGGCTACATAATAATTAATTTAATTAAGCATAGAATAATCTTTTTCTGGTATCTCAACCTCTCAACCTTTACTTGGAACACATGAAGGCCGTTTTCCTTAAAAAAGAAAGAGTCCAGTTTCTCTCTTCGAATATGCTGCCACGATTAACTGCTAATACATCATATTTCTGTGCTGTAAGATAAACCATTCAGGCTAGTACATATGAAGAAGTTATGGCAAAACTGATTACATTCATGAAGCTGTCAGTACTGCCTCACAAACAAAAACTTATTTCGTACACATCGTGATTTGATCATTGTCTTTTGTGAAATTAGATTTCTCACTCACTACCACAATCCATTTCATATCTAGAGCATTATCGTGCTTACAGAGTTATATTTGAGAGCACACGTCTGTGTGCGTAGGCATTTCTTACAACAACTTTTGCAAAGATATTCTTGAAATTGGTACTACGACAAATTAACTTGTGAAAAATGTATAATTTACGTCATAAAATGCCAAACATCATGTTTAATACACTATGTAATTTATCTCACGAAAAAAGAGTTTGTGTACTCTTTCAGTGATAAAGTCTTTCTATAGCGATGTTGCGATGAAATGAAAGAAAATTGAACAAATATTGACTCACTCCCACACTTTCGTACTTCAGCAGGGAGAATTTTTTTCATAATTCGTTCAATATACTGACGCTTTGACTAACATTTTATTGAAAGTATATGACCATCAGGATTTGCGTTAGCAAATTTTTCACTACGTAATGTGTTAAATTTCCGATGGCTCTTTGGACTGCGATTTAAAGGCCTGCGACGTTCTACAAGCAAAGCTGGATTCCAAAATTCCTTCTACCCTACAATAATATCTGGAGTCTATCCAGGAAACATAATTGCCAATTAAAGCCAACTGAGTCTACGTGTTGACTCGTCCATTTTATTTAGGGAAAGAAATGCCCAGTCAAGAGATATATGGCTATGTAAAAATGAATGTTGTGCAATTTTCTGCATCTTTACTCTTTACTAACCAAAAATTTGCTCGAGCTCGTTCAAGATCATTTTGGGTGTTGATCTGTTAGTGAGAAACGGAATAGAGTTAATTCTCAAGAAATATTGCGTCACTACGAGTGTCAATGCCACCTGTGAGTCCAAGTAATATATTAACAAACAAAGCATTGACAGGTGTTGGAATAGGCGATCAGAAAAATCAGTATTTGTACTCTAGTTAGAACGTGCAGGGTGAACAGGCTAAGAATGATGGCTGATCAAACGTGTTAATACAGATCAGTTTTAAAAAAAATAGCGGGTTTAAAAGAGATCATCGGTAGATAGATGGCGTATTCACAGTAAATCAACGTTAGAGAGATGGTGCCATCAATAGATATTAACGTTAGAAAAAGGGTTAGGATCAGCAATGGAGAGATGAAATGAAAACTAATCAGCGATAGAGGGATGGAGAGATGAAGGTTGATCAGCGATGGAAGGATGTGGGATTAAGGTTGATCAGCGATGGAAGGGTGTGGGATTAAGGTTGATCAGCGATGGAAGGATGTGGGATTAAGGTTGATCAGCGATGGAAGGGTGTGGGATTAAGGTTGATCAGCGATGAAGGAATAGGGGAATCAAGGCTGATCAGCGATGGAGGGATGGTGGGATTAAGGCTGATCAGCGATGGTGGAATGGTGATGGTGAGATTAAGGCTGATCAGCGATGGAGGGATGGTGGGATCAAGGAGGGGACGTCAATGATGTTGACATTATGTCAAATCAACGATGCTAGTTCCCTTTGGAGATGCTCAGAGAACTGCTGGAGATATAGTGCCTGTATTCTGAAGATCACATGACTGTTTGACGGGTATATTTCAATAGACAGGACAACTCGAATGAAGTACTGCTATGGTGATGGAATTAAGATCTCATTAGTTCACACACGTGTCATAAAATTTTTCAAATAAGCAGCTTGAAACCGGTACATTCGAGAAAACGTAAGTGAACATTTCAAACAATTTTTATTGCAACAGCTACAGCGTGAGATGAATTGCATGGTTCCTTCATTTACTTATTTATTTATTTTTGGTTTACTGTCACATAATTTTTTAAATGTAACCAGTGCAGTGAAATTTACCAAAAATATGTCTTTCATCCACTAATTGTGTACTGCGGAGAGTGAAATGTTTGCTGCTGCCAAAATACTTTGGAAAAGTTCATTGTCTGTGGTTAACTGACATCTCAAGCAGGAAGTCCCGCTTGCTTCTAACACAGTATATACAGATTCTTCCATAAAAAATTAAATCTGAGGCACGAGCAAGCCTCCATGTCAGTCGACTTTTTAATTCCAATTCCATCCGACACTCTTCCATCTCTTTGCTAGCGCGAGTTGGGGCATTATCATGCATTCAGACCAAGTTTCGTTTGAATGACAGAGCTTTACTGTCGAACAATAGCGGTTGATTGTACCACAGGAAATCGAAATTGGTATCTCCTACCAGTTTCTTCCTTTTGGTAGAAAGCGTCATACCAAAAATGTTTCGCTGTTTCAAAACAAACAATGAACAGTTCTTCTTCTAAATACGACGCCGTAGAGCGTTATCAGCACCTCAGTGTAAAAGAAAAGGCTTGTCCTTTCCGCATCTAGCCTTTGTTTCACTCATCCAATGAGTGTCAGATGTTTTTTGTTTGCGTATAATGTATGGCACGAGTTTCGCATTTCTTGTAAAAAAGTTAAAATTCCATCGTCCTGTCCATCAAACACTGCTCAGCATTTGTTGGTGAAGTTTCGGCTCAAATCGTCATTGTTATATTTCTCTCGGCCTTTCAAACATTTTTATTAGTGCATATCCTAAACTGGAATAGAATAAAAGGCATTATGATGGTCCTACATCAATGAGTACGATATCCTCTACGTCCATTAATTATTTATGGGACCAACACCGAAAAAATCGTTAATTTTTTCCTCGAGGACTACATGTGTTGGTACTGAAAGCTGACTAGGATCCGATAGTCTCTACTGAAATTAACTGTTACCAATGTAGGTTCACCCTTATTTATTCTTTTAAAACCTATTGTTTTCTGGGATGATTTGTGAAACGGATAATATTTTTAATAGTTTTATACAAGTTCAAACTGGTGCGTCAAAATTAAAGATGAATTACAAATTAGGCCACTGTTTGTTTCTGTATCTGTGAAATTTTCAAAGTTAACCTGTTTTTCGTAACAGGGCTGCTGCCATTAATATATGTAAAATGAGTTACTACATTGCGACAGAGAGATATATATCCTCAAAAAGTTAATTATGCAATGAGGCAACCACTGTATGGACCTTCAAAAGAGTCCCATCAACACGTTAGGTGGAAGATTTCTAATTTGTCAGCAGAGATGAGCCGCCATCAAACTCCCTAAAACTTAACTTCTTGAGTACAGATTATGAAGCTAGGGTTTGCTCGAGAGGGTGAACTTTTCTATGCTATGAGCAACTTTTCTTTCTAAGTAAATTGGATTAAGACATGGAGCAAGTTGGAAAACTCTCCAGAACTCTTAAAGAACCAAGTTCTGGGTCTATTTCAGGATATGTTTGCAGCTTTCAATTACACGAAATCAAGTGAAAAAAGTTCATCATAATTGAAGGATCTTATAATTTTATATCTTCCGAGGGGCGTCGTTTAAAACATGCTAAGACAGCCTCATACCCATTCTGACTCAAATGTCATACTTGGAAATAAATATGAATTCATACATTCCAAAGATCTAGTGCTGGATTTCCATGTAGTGGCTATGTTATAATCGTGTCCTGGTGAAAACACGAAAAAATTTTCATCTTTGAGTGAGAATGTTCGCAAGAATGCTCCCTTCTCGAACTTTTCTTGATGAATTAAATTATCTAAAAGTTTGATAACATGCTCAGGGGCAAACAAATCATATGCCATACTCAAAAGTTCAAACTGTTTGTTAGAATTCTAAAAAGGTCACAAGAAGCTGAAGAGCATCAACAAAACGATGGGTTTTTCACTAACCTCTGTTGGGCCAGCAGCAAAGTAACGCAAACAACTAAAGCCTCTGGTCTGCGCAGGAGCCAAACACTTAAAGTAAGATTAGTCCCGTAATTGAGACCCGCCTTCTTGCTAAACTTTTGGGATCTTCCAGACTCTGTTTTTCTATCCTTTACAAGGAGAACGAATTCTTCTTGTTCTAAGAAAAAGAAAACTTTGATCGCTTACGCCTCGAGTATGCCAGCCTGTGATCAAGACTGTGGTGATGGCTGTTGGCCATAACGCAAGTTTGTTGTGTTTTGCCCCCTCTTTTCCTCTTGCCCCTTCTCTCCTCTTGCTCCTTTCCTCACCCCTTTCGTCTTTCCTAACCTACATTTTTCTTCTCCGACTCTTATATATGCCTTCTCCTATAACTCTTTCACCAGATAACTGAACACGAAGCTTTCCAGGCTCGTACCATGTCGTTCATGTAGTTCTTATTTTTACATTCATTCTAAATATTTTCTTTTGCTCTTTTAACCAATTTGAATTTAGGGCCACACAATTTGTTGCGAGCTTCACCACATGTCAAAGCTAAAGAATAGAAGATCAAATGACAGTTTGACATTGAAATTATTCCCTAAATATTTTATTGAACATTGTTCAAGTACGACAGATTAAACCAATAATCTATGATGCTTCATTTGTATGAATGTTGTAGCATTAGTTTTTATAAATTAATGAATCATTTTGTATATTGGTCTATTCGACGTCTAAACAAAGAATAAAATACCATGAGCAACCACAATATGGATGAAGTTCTGATTAAAGTTGAACATCTTCAGAAGCAAAAACTATTTCAACATTTAAACATAGGGTAATTATTTAACTGTACAGATTGGACAGATGCATACACATATACAGGGTGTCCCACAAAAATGTCCCCGAATTTTTAATTGATTATATCTCCGCTTTAAATTAACATATTTTAATTTTCTTTTTTTTCACAATGTAGTAAATTTTGTTTTCTTTTCGAATAATTATAGTTTTTGAAAATTGGTTGAATAACCACTTCACACTAATCGATTTACTGAAGGGGGTAGAAAAACTATTTGTTCTAAGGAAAATTTTGAAAAAGAACACTGGTGTTCTTTTTCATTTCTCAATACCTACTGTTAAAAATAATTTCACAAAAATGTATCCTACATACCAAAAAGTATTTAAACCCTTTGAGAGGTTATTTGCTTATTAATTTCATCATTTGAACACCCCCTTAAAATGCAGCTGACTAAAGAGCAAAGAACTTTCATCGTATTGGAATATGAAACAACAAAAAAATGTGAACAAGTTAGAAGAGCATTTAATGAAACATTCCCGGAAAGGAACTCGCCCGATAAGAAGACTGTGTATCGCACAGTTAGAAAATTCAATGAACATGGAAGTATCAGCAACCGATACAAAGGAAACTCAGGAAGGAAAATAATTCAAAGAACCGAAAATAACATCGCAATTGTCCAGCGAGCGATTACTGAAAATCCTACAACCTCTGTCAGGCGCAATGAGACCAACCTCTCCCAGTCTACATTCCATAGAATTTTAAAGAAAGATATTCGTCTTCATCCGTACAAGATGCAAATCAAGCATGAGTTACTGCCCTGTGACTATGTCAGGAGGAGAGAGTTTTGCAATTGGTTTATTTCGAAAGATCAAAGGTTTACGGAAAGGTTGGTAGTTACCGATGAGGCAGCTTTTTCTATGAATGCAAGAGTGAATACTCAAAATACTAGATTTTGAAGCAATTATCCACCAGAAGGAAATGTATTCGAAAAAAGCTTAAGAAGAGAGAAGCTGTCAGTTTGGGCTGGTCTTTGTGGAAAAGGAAATGTTATTGGACCCTTCTTCTATGATGAAAATCTGACAGGAGAAATTTATTTAGAAATGTTGAATGAATTGATCATTCCATCATTGGAACTTGCTTATCCCGGTAATCAATTTCAACGCCTTTGGTTTCAACAGGATGGTGCTCCTGCCCATTGATGAATCATAGTTAAAGCCAGATTGCAAGAGGTTTTTGGGCAGCGGATTAGTTCTCTTGGAAATGCATTTGAATGGCCACCAAGAAGCCCAGACATAACCCCTTGTGATTTTTTCTTTGGGGATTTGTTAAGGAACGCGTTTTCATAACAACACCTCCATCATTAATAATTCTTCGACAACGAATTGAAGGAGTGTTTCAAGAACTAAAAGAAAACGGTGAAATAATCCTCAAAATTCTTCGTTCAATGGTGGATAGAAGTAATACTTGCCTTGAGAGAAATGGAGGGCATGTCGAAGGATACTAAGTTACTTCATTTATTTAAACGTTATTTAAGGTAATGATTTGTTACTCTTTTAAATTTATGTTTGTTCGGTTTTTTGGAATGAACCAAATAAGAAAGAACAAAAAACATTCCTTTGAACAAATAGTTTTTCTACCCCTTTCAGTAAATCGATCAGTGTGCAGTGGTTATTCAACCAATTTTTAAAAACTATAATTATTCGAAAAGAAAACAAAATTTATTACATTGTGAAAAAAAACAAAACTAAAATATGTTAATTTAAAGCGGAGATATAATCAATTAAAAAGTCGGGGACATTTTTGTGGGACACCCTGTATATTAAAGTAAAACTCTCAAGACTCATGTGATGATATATAGGCATTGTCTGCTCGATGTTTCGGAACTTTGAAGTTCACAACATTGCTCTTTGTAACTCATTCAGAAAATACTTGCATCAAATTCTTCAAACATTCATTGAATTAGTACATTCTATACATCAACATAATTTATGCACGGACTTTTCATAATTTGTCTGTAATTTTTATTTGTGTTTTTATTTTATAAATTAGGAGGAACTTCTCAGGCAAGTGTGGACTTCGGAGACAGCCGCGAAGAAAACCTTCGTGTTTCGGTTTTAGCCACGAACGTGACTCAATGACACTGCATGCTTACTTAACAATATTCAAGAACAGGAAGAATGTTGAAATTTATTGTCACCAAATGAGTGAAAAGATTACGCATCCACCGCTCTCTTCAAGTAATCACATGATAGCAGAATCAAAAGATCAGACCTCAATAGATGATTTCAACTGATCATTTGGCAGCAGCTCACCTTGAAAAATTGGACGTCAGCAGTTGACTTCAAAAGTCCCTCGCCCACAACTTTTACGGCAAGAAACTGCTGCGATTGAGCAGAGAAAAACGGCACTGCGGAAGAAAGCAGGGACTGTAAAACGGTTCTATTGCTGTCGTGAACTGGAGAATGGGTGAACCATGTCCCACTATTCAGCACACGAAGGGCACAGCTCTGAAACCGACATGTGTGTGAACAGCATTGATACTGAACCTAATCAGAACTACGTTCTTTACACTGTGTATCGAGAGAACGATATTGACGACCAGTCAAGTGAGGGCAACTGGTCAGTACTGCCGGAGTCTAACAGAGATTTTATGTTTGCAGTGAATATGTTAAGGGCGCTATGTTGTTGATACTGAAAATGCTGAGTATATTTAAGGTATATTACAGTCAGTGATGCAGCAAGCACTGCACTCGTATATCGTGAGGGTGAAGCTGCGACAGAGGGTATGGTGAGGGGATAAATTAGTCGACAGTTAGAACAATAAGTGTATAGTATGAGCTACGAGTATGACATATGTACAAATGATATATACTGAATATAAAAGGGGTACAACTCAATAATGCTTGTTACAGTGAGGGTAAAGTACATATTCCAGCCCTGAATATAGCGAGGGAAGGCTGCAGTTCGTGATAAGTACACATAGTGTAGTTGTTGTGTTATTGGTAGCATCAAAATATAATTTTTTGTTCATAGGCCGCTTATTGGTTCATTAGCGCCGACTACTGTCAATGTAGAATTATTATGCATGAAAACAGGTGGTTTTTACTACTGAACCAATAAAGTTGTTATCGACACCGAGGGTACAAAATTGTCAGAGCTGATGACACTGAATGATTGTATTGAAAATACATTACTGTAGAACTGAGGAAACATCATTGTCTGAATTGGTTGCGTGCAACAGTTGTGTTTTGAAGGTACATTGTTGAAGGTACGTAGGGCAAAATTCTATTGATTTTTGTTCAAATTGTGTAGAGGTTGCAGAGTTGTTGAAACTCAAGGCACATTGCTTTTGGTACTAAGTGTCCAATGTATGTAGATATCACTGATGATACACTGCTATTTGCACAAATACCATGATGTTGATGGCCTGGAGTTGATTTACTTGATATATGTACTGATGATTTGTTAGTTTTAGTAATGAGAGTGCAATGTTGTTGGTACAGGGGCCAAAATTGAAGATACTGAGGTTAAAGTTATTGATACAGAGGGTGTATTATTTTTGAACAGGATACAGTATCGAGACTGAAAATATTGTGTTATTTGTATTGAGGACGCATTTCTGTAAGTATTGATTAACAAGAAATGCTTCATTGCATGCACAGGTGATACAGGGTCTTGAAAAGTCTTTGAGACAGTTGAAACAGTTGGTAATTTTGCAACATAAGTAAAATAATATGGGAGGCAAAAAAAAGTATGAGACATTTTTTAAAATAATACTACCATATTTCGATCACGCAAAAATACCGCAACTAAAATACAAATTATATAAAGCGGAATGCAAGAGCGTTTGATGTATGTATTTTAGTCACTTAACGTGAATTACTAAAGTTAAATTTCGTAACTTAAATTACCTTACTTTTTATAATACTGAGAATAAAATTTTAGAACGAACAAATGAGCAAAATTTACTACATCAACAAGGCAAAATATTGCAGATTAGGTAATCTGAAGTGGTTTAAAAATCGCATGAGAATCAAATGATAAAATTTCATTGTTTTATCTGAAGATTTCTTTGGGTTCTACCTCAACAATGTGTCAGAGCGAATAAGTCTCTTCGTGCGACATTTATAGTTGTAAACATCTTTTGGTTAGAAGTTTATTGTTTACTTGCGATTCATATTTTCAGTTGCAAGGAAAAACAATACTATAGTAATTTGGAAAGAAGGAGCAGAAGGTGAAAATGGTAGTGTCTTCAGACTACAACAGAAGGATGAACACAAACTTATACTGAAGCTATATTTCTCTCATAAGGATTCGTTAAGAATCTCAATATAAATTTCTCATTAGCTTCCTCTAGCTACCGGCTATCAAAATTTCTAAGCATAAGCAGCGTACGGAGTCGATGAGTTCGTGCCCAGTCAAACACGAAGATTTTAAGCAATTTTGTGTCAATTGTGTTTACAAGCACAAAATCTTCAGCTCTGCCGCAACGAAACAGAACTAAATCGTCGTTTGAGTTCATTGGTCAAACTTAAGCTAGCTTGTCAGTACTATATTCTGCGTAAAATCAGTCTAACTTTAGAGTTCAAAATACAGTCTTGCATGGTCTGTTCAGTTTATAAACATCATTTTGATCCTGTGTTCTGTGTACCGACTGTACTAAAATTTTCTGCCAATGCCATTTTTAGGTTGACTGCTGCATGTGAAAGTATGCAAAAAATGACATTTTCAGGTTTCCCAGATCAAGGAAAATTAAGTAAGTATCTACGATACAGTATGTTTTTCAGCAGCGCCTGCTTTGATGGTAGGTACAGAGATGCTAAGCTCAGAGTGTTTTCCTCGTTTAGTGTAGTAAACCTCGCCTTGCAAATACCGAGTTTCACAAGACTTGGAGTACAGAAGCTATTCAACAATTCACGCTGGCGAATTATTGTGTCTATTAATGTCGAATACGAAAACAAAATATTTTCCAAGATCAGAAAAAAGTTGACTAAAAACAGAATGAAAGAAGCCAATGAGCACAACACATGCACTAATTGGAAGTACATACCGATCATTCTACGAAATTGAAATCAAAGTTTTCTAAAACTCTGGTCTGGCGATGTTCAAAGGTTTGAAGGGTAGAGGTCTTTAACTTTACAACATCTTGCTGCGGGAGAAACACATAATAACTGCCTCTCGTACAGAGCTGTGGAATCGGAATTGGAGTAGGGAGAAAATTACAGATAAAGAGTAAGAGTCGGAGTTGAAGTTTCTGAAAATTCAGGAGTTGGAATTGAAGGACTGATTTCCCAATTTCCCAGCCCTGTTCCCATAACCAATATCCAAAATCTCAATATTACAAGAATTCGATACAGGAGGTTCCGAGCAGTGGTAATATCGTTGACCACTGGTCATATTCATTCTTAGTTTAAGGGGACAAACTGTCTGGTTTATACATAGTGAAGCATGAAATCTCATGCTGCAACTAAACCTGTTGTTTTTAATCTTAAGTTCGGAGAATAGAGGCAGCTCAAATCAAAGTTATAACTTGGCGCAATAGCTTCTAATGTGAGCCATTGCTACTGCATTCGAACGTGCAGATTGAGAGTTCTAGCGGCAGAACCTCATCAAATTAATGCCTGCAATCAGCGACCAGCGCCATCGCACCTGTGCCGGCCCATTACAGGGATAAAATTCAATAAAGCTTTAAAATATTTGTATGAAACACACATATCTTCCTACATTGTGTAGCTTATAATTACATATCTGTTACCGTGTATTCTTTACCTGGGAGCTTGCAGAAATGAAATATAACTCGTCAATAATACTTTCTGCTTCAATTGCCATTTCCATGAATCACAACCTCTTGATCATGAAAAAAAATTAATTTGTTGTCCTGCTCGTGTTCAATTCGGGCTGATTCAATTCAGGACTAAAGAATCATAATGGTTTTTCAAATCCCAACGATATTAGCAATGTGATCGCTGTTTTGCGATTTTGTACTTGTCAGATATCAGAAACACAAATAAACTGGACTTGTAAGACAGTTTAGTCGTGATAACAAGAGGGGAATCGGAACAATGCTAACGAATTTTTTTCCTCTAATAAAAATTTGTAGTTCCGGCGCAACCTGAACCCTCCTCCAAGAATGGAGAACCTAAGAATACAATAACAAGGGGCTTTACAAGTATACCTAGCTAAAAATTATGTAAACGAATGAAGAGCAAGCTTTCACTGCGCGGAAACATAAATAATTCAAGACTGAGAAACTAGCAATGTTCTAGTTGATCATTTCTATTTCATAGGTTGGTATTCTCGAACTTAAACTGTTGTCGCTTCGCCTCGAAATTACATTTGCATTCTTGAGGTAACGAGAGACGATTGTATTAATGTTTCTGCTACACTGGACTTCGAACGATGAAACTTCAATTTTAATTTTTTAAGTTTGATCTTGCATTGTCTGGCACTGGAAAGTGAGCTGTCAATTATCACCAGTCGGAGATAGTCGACCAGCTTGGTCGACTATCACCAGCTTGGTCGACATCACCAGCTTGGTCGACTATCACCAGCTTGGTCGACTGGTAATCACCAGCTTGGTCGACTGGTATCACCAGCTGGGTCGACTGGTGAGCGAATCTGCTTGCGAGCGGAAAGACCCGGGTTCGAATCCCGCTGCCGACATGGTTGACGCGGCTAGAAATACGGCATGGGACTTGGGTAAACAATCGAATAATTATCGAAGTAATTATCCGACCCAAGAATGGGCCCAAAGGTTCGTTCTTATAGCCTCATTCTATTCTATTCTATTCTAAATTATGGAGTGGGAAGTAATTAAAAATGTTCCTATTCATCAAGATTGTGAAGTAAATATTCAAAAGCGTAAAAATTGATGAATTAATAATTGACCACTCTAACTACAAACGTTTCATGTCTACACAAACTTAAACTTACTAGTGCAGTACATACTCATATGTAAGCCTATTCACGACAGAGCTTATATCTTCCATATGTTGAAAATAGCTGTTCAATTCCAAACGAGATCCAGTTGTATTTCCAGTCAAAAGCATAACAGTCTACCAAGGGAATCTTTGAACTATATTTGTATGAATGTTCTAAGCCTTTCAATTTCAATGCAAATTTCAATACAGTAATTTCAATGCAAGTGGCAAGAAGTCATGGTCCAGAACAGCCTTCACTGCTCGGGTTCATTTCGAGCAGGCGTCGCTCTTTTTGGTGAGAGTTTCATTTTTCATTCACAAATCGGCCATTGCCTCGCCCTGATACGGAGCGTTTCCATTGTCCGAGGATAAAAATACGAAAAAGCGTCCTTGTGAATCCTAATAGCATAGAGAGCACTGGGACGGCACAATCGAGCCATGCTGGCTGCCCGTGTGTGTGTGAGGTATTGTTTCACTACTACTGGGGACTTAAGTTGTTCTGCAGAGCTTCTGCTCCTGAAGTTTGCGAGGCAGCAGGAGGCAACGAGGAAAAGGCGGCTAGTTTTGGAAGTCAAATTAGGTGTCAAAGACAATTTTTAATGTGGGAAAATGAGTTAGGAAAATTTTTTGGGCTTCAAATGTAAAGGCTTCCGGGGGATTGCATCCATGACATCCTGCATACATCAACTCTCTGGACGGTTCGATGGCGGCAGTAAAATTCGACTCACGTTCAAAATGAGAAATTCAATATAGGGTCAGCGACGTCAAATATTTAAGTAGCTGATCACATTCAGCAAGAATTTGCGGAGCAATCATCTATTACTGAGCTTGCTTAAGAGCTGTTGACTTGTGCCAGCGTGCTCAGTAGGCTGTCCTGTACAGTCGGATATGAGCAGCCACTTCTCTTGTTTTTAAACGATAATAGTCGGGAAAAAATATTATTTTTATGCCCAGATCTTTCCTAAAATATTCATTCAATGATAAAATAGCTTTTACTTTACGGAGATTTAAATTAAGCCCTCAGAAGCTTGTATCTACATAGAATTGACGTTATCATTTCGAAATGAATTTAAATCTAGGGCATGTTGCATAGTTTTACTGATTTTGAATATAGATTATGAGATCTGTTGTTATTCCCAAAAATTCTATATACGAAAAATAAACCATACGAAATTTAGTATGGAAAAAATATATCCGTGAAAAGCTTATGGTCTTCTAAGAAGGCTATTCCTTAACATAAACTGTACCTTTGAAACCAACTTCGCAAGCCTGGACTTAGAGCTGAAAATGACTGGTTAAGGGTTTGATTTTTTCATAGCTTAAGCATACACCGGCGTGGTGAGCTTTATATTGCAACGTGCTCATCAAAGTAAGAGTCTTGAACCACGTGGATAAAGTTTTTGTATCACAAGGGCTCCTAATACGAGAAAAATGTTATAGGCATAAAATTGAGAAAATATGTGAAACGCGAAAAGCCCTGAGTATACGCGGCGATTATTTAAATAGTACTGAAAATTTAGAAAATTTTTGCTGGCATATTCTCTCAGTAGGTATGTATCAACGAGCAGTTCATTGCGTATGGATGAAGTGGTTGTCACAAAAAATAAAATTATGGAAAACGGCGAAAAATATTCACAAAGAAACAGCTAATAGCAAATACTATTTTGAGGGCGTGTAAGTTATGTTCTAAGTTATGAAGGCACATATTGTAACAATGACGTTATTACACATGAGATGAAGAAAATGTTGACTATCTCATGCTAGAAGCTCCTTCTGTGTGTTCGTTCTCTTGGAAAAGAATTGTTTTCAGCTGCTCAAAAAAAGGAGAAAATGAAAATCCGTACAGAAGAGCTGAACAATGGAAGATTTCTGCATAGTTGAAAAACACCCTAAGCTTCACAGGCGCATCACTCTGAACTAAAAGGAGGAGGGAGCAGCTGACAATCTTGAACATTGATATGATCCTTAAAATATTTCCTACATGAATCTCGTCATGTACTGAAGAAAATTAATACCGGCACAATAAAAAAATAGAGGAATTATGAAGTGATGCACAGACTACAGTCAGTGAACAAGCATCAGTAAAAAACTGAAGTGTTTCAGCCAAAGAAAGGTATCTCCATTATTATTAAAGATACCCGGAGAAACAAGGATGAACTTCCCGCGAAAACATCCGGTGAAACTAACAGAATTCTATCACAATATCCAATGAACAAACGAGACAAACCTAAATTGTCTGACCGTGATTTTCCCAAATATTTTCTTCCTTTTCATTCTTAATGTTTTATTTTGCGTGAATTAGGTGTGCTTTCCTTTAGAATGGAGTCATTATCATTAAGTTAACAGGCAACTATTGCATAAATTTCATCAAATGTGATGGTTTGAATGTTTATATAAACGAATGATTTAGTCTGGAAGAGTTCATACAATTTTACACCATTGTGTTGCCTACTACAAAATCTTGAGTTTCACTACCACGAAGAAGAATTCAACTAATGTTCGAATTCATTCATTAAACTTAGCACACTCTTTCGTGCTTGAGATATTCTGAATGGAAAAACAGCCAGACTGCCGAGTTGAAAATAGGGCTTTAATTTTATCAATAATAAACATGAATATGTAAATATTTAATCCATACGAGACTGTAAAAAAGTGCACGTCTGGAAACATGAGCACTTCTCAGCATCCACGAGACCTGTGTAATGAAGGTGCTCCGGGCTTGGAGTTAACAGCCACTTTGCATCTAAAAAAAACACAATTTAATTATCTCTCGGGTGAGCGCTACTATTTATTATTGAAAAAATCTAATGTCTATTTCTTCAGTGAACGCAAGCCAGATTGTCTACGGTAATTTTAACCGTAAACTGTAATCTCTAATTTCTGCTGAGCCAATTTTTGTTTGGCATTGAGCAATATAATGTTTTTCAGTTAAGCGCTGTTCAGGACAGGTTTTATTGCTCCTGAAATGAAGTTTCATTATGAGAGCTAGAGAGGAGCAGTGTGGCCATCACTGCTACAATACCGAGCCTCGAGTTTATTTTTCGACACTGATTGGATATTACAGCTAGCACCTTTAATTACTCCTATCTTTACTACATTATTCGACCACAACACGCAATCTAATTTTGATACAGCCATTCCTGACTAGTGCTACTACTATTTTTTATTACCTCCGTCGCTACCAGTGTAGGGCTCTACCGCTGCTGCAGGTATGGGTAGCTCGTTGGACAAGTTGACGCACATTTGATGAAACTTGTATTCCACAACTATGGTATTATTCTGCGAAGTTAGGGTCGGTAAAATTTGCTGATGGAAACATGAATAACGCTGAACTATTGTTGAAAAACTGAAAAACAAGGGTGCAACTGGTGGTAGACTTGCACTCTTGTCCACCTTCTTCATGAACGTCGGTTCACCCTTCTTTAATTGTTTTACATCATTCCCGTACACTACCCTCACTCATAAAGCTTTCACCGTGCACTTTGTTCATTCTGCAATGGATTAATTTCAGCAGCTCTACGTCTTTGTGCTTGGAGAAAATGGATTACTCTTCGTAACTCACATTTAGTGAGACCATCGATCGTAGCGGCTATGTTCAATTGCCCGTACCTCTTGCAATCGGGCTATATCCGCTTTGGTCATTATGTAGGGAAATAATTAAGGCTCTGCAGTACTTTTGATAGTAAAATTATTATATTATGTAAACTTACCTTTTTTAGAACCCATCGGAGGTTGAAAAAAACAATCCTCATTCCTTTGTGTGCACAGTTTAAGCAAACAATTTACTACACGTACCAGAAAACGCAAATGACTGTATAGGAACGTCAACGTTTTGATCTACTACTAATAATGAAAATCAGAGCAATAACCTGAAGTTCTAAAGCCTCAATACAACTCAGTATCGTCAGTCGCATTATTAACTGGTACTGTACTAATTGTTTGATATTTCCGCTTTAAATTACTAGCTAGAGTTAATTTTGCCACATGGAAGCTGCCATTACTACCTTATAGCTGGTGAAGTAATCTTACCACATTTCTCCACTACTACCTGGTGAATGCACTTTCCCGGTGTGTTCTCAGGGTTGTTAATATCCTACCTTTCTTGTCTATCAAAGAAAATACCAAAGAGTTTGATATAAGAAAATACTATTTGTGCATGTTCGGGGTTACCTCCAGCAAAATCACCGCAATATTATGCCTCGCTATCCCAAGCATACGCTTTCTAACATATATTTCTCGCTCAAATGCTCATATATACTCACGTTTATTGCTCCTAACTTACCGCATTCCATCATTTGAGATGAAAGAGAATGTCCAGTCTACGGTAAGGACAAAAATCTATTCTGGAACTGCTTTTGTTGACACTATGATACATGCTCTCAAAAGAAGAGTACGTTTCGGTTCGTGGAAACAGTTTTAAAGGTTTGCCTTTTGCGATTTGATTTTTCTAAATTCGAATATTCTTGTCTGTATCAGAAAGCTCCTGAGGTTAACGTTACTGACTCCTATGATGTACTCACATGTTTCTGTTAATTAGCACCATTGTGCAGATTACTCAAGGGAAATTAGTTCTAGTATCTGAGAGCAAAGCTCGTTTTCCTCAAATTTTGAAATTTGGTATCCATATCTTAGATTTTCACATTATATTTTTCATTTTATTAATAGTCTCCAAGCATAATAATTGAAGTTGTTCTGCGTATTCAAGATCTCATGCAAGACTTTCATTCAGCGTAAAAATTATGATCGATACAAATTCATGTCGGGAACTCTAGTATTGACGTTTGTCTTGGCTTGCTTATCATTTCCAAGGTGTATAGTCAAAGTGAATCTAAAATCTCTTAACTTGGAGATGAAACGGGTTGGAATCTCAATCCTGCTGTTTTGAAAGCGTAGAAGTTTAAAAGCTCAATCATACAAGCATTTGGAGTCTGTTACATATTCTCTCGGAGCGATGTTGAGACTCATCCATCTTATCAGACACACGGCCTTTGTCAGGTACAAACTTCAAATAAATGGACTGCATAATGCCATCCGACTTAAAACGAAACATCTCTGTTAATATTACCCACGTCTGGTTCCTCTGAAGAAAATTCTTTTCTCTTCATAATCTTCTACTTGGTGCAACGTCCGTTTAGTCCTTGCTCATTTGAAGGTACGTCTGAGGCAATATGAAGGGTGATTTCTGTTATAGATTCATAGTAGATAATGTAACAAATATAGTGAATACAATTTTCGTGCCTCGATGCAGTTTTCAGTTATACAGGGTCTCCCAAAAATTATATACAGTTTTAAAAGGCTGTAGTTTTATTACTACTGGCATTCATAAGGTGTACATAAGGTGGGTGACAACATATTCTGGATACAAAATAAAACTTTAGATCTTGGTCTTTCGAATAAAACATTGATTATGCCTAGCACCAGTAGTATTCAAGCTACAGCTTTTTAAAAATGTACACAGTTCTTTGAGACAACCTGTATAAGAACATCCAGTGGTAATTATTTATGCAATGTGATGCATTTTCTGGAAATGAAACTTCAACTATTAGTAGCAGGTATGGACGCTTAAGCTAATGTCTACAACTGCTAGTCTGCTTCTACCCATGATGTTTGGTAGCTCCTATCCCACATCTATTTTGAACATCCATTTCTCTCCCTCTCTAGTACAGGGCGTGACAACATAACTTCCTTTTTTCAAAGTCAGTTCATTTCAAAAACTACAGCTCGTGCTATACTACAGCTCGTGCTATACTACAGCTTGTGCTATACAAAAACTATAGTCGCTAGTGCTATACGTCTTAGACGGCTAAATCTACTTCATTTTAGACTGCCACTCTCACTATTGATTCATCCAGTTTGTACCTCCATTCTCTTTTGGAGCCAATGTACCTGGTGATACTATCACTACATTCTGGTACTAGCACTCTTACTTTGTACTTCCCAACTACTACTTCTCATTTCAGCCGCTACCATAATATCGTAGTAGAAGTGTTATCATTGATGCCCAGTGATACACCAGCTATTTGTTTGCAGGAGAGTAATTTGTCTCCCATTCTTCTGCAAAGAGCTGATGATATTTTTGCCCATTGATCAGCTATAGCTGACTTGTTCTGCTACTTAACTATTGCCTTGTACCAAACATCCTTTTTAAGCTTGTTACAAACACAACCCTTATTGTCTGTTTGACACCTCTATAACTGGTACTTTGTATCGCTACTATCATTCACGCTCAGTACACATGCGGCAACATAACCGCCTTTTTCAAAGTAAAACACATTTCAAAAAAGGCAGTTATGTTGCTACACCCTGTACTACTACTAACACTGCTACCTATGTCTGCGACAACTATTGTCTGCGACTTCTACGTATAAATAGATAATGTTTTTGTATCAAGAATATGCTAGATCAGATGTGAAAGCTTTGAAATATTGTGCAGATATTTAAAATTTTTCAGATAACTTTTATTTTTTATAGAACTTGATAATTAACGGAAGCAAATAATCATACGAATATCATCATATAATCATGCGAAACCAAGTTTTATTTAAATCATAAAATCAAAAGCATTTTGTTTTAGAATCCTTTTAAGAATATTTTACCGAGATTTTTTTCCGCAAGATTATAAGATTTGAGCTGCACACACTTGGAGTACTGCAGAACTGATTTTCGAGGCAGCAAATGACCGACCTCTCACTTCTCCAATCCTGCATCTCAAGTGGCCTTCAATCCTCAGAAGCGCTGAATGACCCTTAGTGCACTCGCTCATTATGGGGCTCTTGGAGGAGCCTGGTTTCCCTGACTCATTATGGGGTTCTTGGAAGAGTCTGGTTTCCCTGACTCATTATGGGGTTCTTGGAGAAGTCTGGTTTCCCTGACTCATTATGGGGCTCTTGGAGGAGCCTGGTTTCCTAGATTCATTATGGGGCTCTTGGAGGAGCCTGGTTTCCCACACTTATTATGGGGCTCTTGGAGGAGCCTGGTTTCCCACACTCGTTATGGGGCTCTTGGAGGAGCCTGGTTTCCCTGACTCATTATGGGGCTCTTGGGGGAGCCTGGTTTCCCTGACTCATTATGGGACTCTTCGGGGAGCCTGGTTTCCCTGACTCATTATGGGGTTCTTTGGGGAGCCTGGTTTCCCTGACTCATTATGGGGTTCTTAGGGGAGCCTGGTTTCCCTAACTCATTATGAGGTTCTTTGGGGAGCCTGGTTTCCCTGACTCATTAGCGGGGAGGGGGGACTATAAGGGAATAGATGTATTCACGAGGCAAGAAATGAGCTTTGTTGATTAAGTCCTGCGTATTGAAGCAAAAATTAAGGTCAAGATACTCGACAAGCAGACAAAGTTCATTCAGTCAAGTTAACACAATAGTTCTCACATCTCATTCAGTGAACAATCTTAACACATAATATATGACAACGATGGACGTGTTAACCATTTAATAACCAATTTCCATTAAGAATCAATTTTCGAAAACGTTTCAAAAGCAATACATTTTTTCGTTTCGTTGATAAAAAGAAACTAGTGTCTACATCAAATGAACATGGATTTTAACTTTAAAATAAGCTATTTTATGACAGTAAATATCGATTGTAAGAACTCAAATTTTTGGTCTTGTGCTCTATAACTATTAAAATTTTTAGAAAATAAAGCACAAAATATTTTGGATTAGTTCGTTAAAGAGTTAAGAGACCTAAAGACGAGATACCAATGCGCCGGAGCACCATCTTGCTGGAAAAGCTGGTCATTATCCTAACAGAAAATCGGACGAAGATTAAATTGGTGTGATCAACTGTAAGTCACTTCAACCAGTACGACAATACTCGTATACTGTATCAGATGTCGTATCAGATATTAACTTTTTCGCTAAAAACACTGCACATACGCACAACTTATCACTTATCTGTCATATCACTGGCATTGTTACCACGAGCATTAGTTGAAAAATATAACGTAAGTTTATGTATTCTCGTAACCAATATTTAAACTCACTTTTATTCCTAGTCTGGATAGTTTTCTTACTATGACTTTCAGGTTCTACGGTTCAAGGATCGCTCCCAGCAACCTCTATTCAGAGCATCAGGGCACCACAACAGAAACTTTATTCTGTGTTCACTTTTTGTTCAACCAACTTTTCTCAGTCATTCTCATTCAACGCTAAATAATTAAATGAAATTAAATATTATTTTCTAAGCTCTATGCTTATCCTGGAGACAAATAATAAACTTAAAATTTAGGGCCATCTTCAAAATGAAATCTACCTTATAATTATGGTTACAGAGATAGCGTATTTCCTTGTCATATTGACAGGTAGAGTGCACACGTCTCTTTTTTACCTTTAAGTATTTGTCCCCATGTGTTTTTAAAATAAAATTCTTTCAATGCTGGTGTTGAATCTTGTACACGAAATTTTTTCAGAGTATATGAATATGATAACCAAATTTTTTGTGTAAACGGCGGTTTTTATGTTTTTTATAAACTTATGACTTGAAAAACGTAATTTTTCTTTTGAAAAGTTAATATTGTGTAGGGTTTAGGCATGGAAAAGTACAACTTTATTAGTTCTGTAGACTTAGTGATGAGCGTGTAGGAAGAAGGACGTTTTGGTGAGACGTTATTATGTTTGACATACGGCTTGCTAGAAGGCGCTTCAGAGATGAAAAAATCATGAACCGGTAAACCGTAGTCAAAAGGTAGTCCTAGGTTTCACTATAAAAAATACATTTTTTGAACAACTACTGATACACATTTAACATTCTACACAATCTCTGTATTTTTTAATACCTTGTAGACAATGGGCTTTAAATCAACCCAAAACCTTCATTTAATCACAGAAGGGGAAAATATCACGGGGACTGGTAATTTAGCAGCCACTTTTGTTTACTCGTCTCTAAAAGATCAAATTTATATCGAGTTATTTTAGCATCATATATCTTCTTTACAGTTTTTGTTTCATTGCTGACACAACATTTGCATCACTGCAATGATAAGATTTATCTCACAAAGAAGTATTAAGGTCATTTATGATACTACCGATTAAGTTAAAAAAGGCAAAGTTTTATTTTTTAGCTCATTGTATCACATGCTACTGCAACTTTTCCTCCTTACCTGAGAGTTGTATTTTTTTAAACAAGTCATAAATTACTACACTTTACTTGATCTATAACTGTGATATTTAACAAATTTCGTGTGGTATAGGTGTATTAAACAGAACGAGAATTATGCAACTTTTCTAGTCATAGTGAGCATCGTTCAACTTACGCATGTATCATACAATTGAATTCAACAGCTGCAACAAATTCTTCCAGGTTTTAGAAACTTAACCCCAGTATCAGTATGATATTATCTGAGTTACGTGGACCATATATGAACGTCTGATTAAATTATTGCTGGACCACAAGTTTTCAGCATTCAGTTCATACTGGAGCAAACAAAATACTCTTTGGAAGTTACGTGAAAGGGCTTCAGATATCCTAAATCATAATATCAAATCCAACATCAAGAAGTGCATAAAGTTACGTAGCTGGCATTATATGGTGAAATTCTTAAAGCCTGTTGTAGTCGCTCATAATATTGAAGTCACATTAACTGCATCAGCCCCAGGGCACTAAAAATCTGCTGAAAGACAGTTGTTCTCTCATTCCAGCCAAGAGAACCTTCTACCAAGAATAAAGGCTCGGGGACTGCCGTTCATTTCTCGGTCTGCTCGGAGCGTCTCAGCAATGTAATCGTCTGTGACTAAATCTCCATAGCTTCTTCGGACACAGAAATTTGTCAGTGTCGTAAGAACAAGTTGCAAACGTTTGGAAAGCAATTGGAGCATTTTTAGAGTGCAGGTCTTTATAACTGAACGATGTACAGTACCTACATGAGGATTGAAGACAATTCTTCAATAAAATCATAAAATTATGAAACTCCTGCAAAAAAAATTCTTGAATGTGTTTCATACTAACAAGTTAATGGAATGACACCTCTTTTGACGCTTTTATAAAACATGAATGTTGCAAAGCGTTTGAATGGGAGTGCTCATAGTGAAATGAAACAAAAACCTTTTAGAGATGAATTTTCGTCCCTCGTCGTTTCAGAAAATGAAGCTCTGCATCGCATTGCGCTCGGTGGCAAACCGCGCCAGTTCACAGTCCGCCCATCACTTGAATGAGCGGTCGTCCTCCCGCTTTTCATTTGCGCCTCTGCAGACAATGGGGGCATCTTCTGGGCTTAATTTGTGATGGTGGTGAAGGTGGCAGGACTGTGGCAGAACTGGGGAGAAGAAGATAGTAGGACTGAGGGAGGGAAGGTGGCAGGACTGGCAGGACTGGGAAGAAGAGGGTTGGACTGTGGGGGGGAGGGAAGGTGGCAGGACCGTGGTGAG
>VCRD01000852.1:145882-159611 GCA_006783055.1 Trinorchestia longiramus
GGGAAGGTGGCAGGAGTGTGACAGGGAAGGGGGTAGGACTGCGGCGAGGAAGGCGTTAGGACTGTGGCGGAGGAAAGTGACAAGACTATGGCGGGGAAGGTAAAGAGCTTTTTTCCTCTTCTAGACGAATTTGGAGATACAGAGTTAGTGACTTTTGTGACTGCAACAGTGATGCTTGAGGATTATGCATAGATGAATAACGCGAAAGTGGTAGTGCAGATGGCACGAGGACAGTGTGGAGTGTACATATAGGTGGATGAGAAACCGTACAGGAACCTATAAAATATAGATGAGCTTTGATCAAGACCATAGTAGTAATGATATTGCTGGGATCAAGAATATGATATAGTGTAGACAGCAATAACAATTTGTGATTGTAATTATGAAAATGTCTTATTCTATAAATAAGATATTACAGGTTCTTGAAAAACAAGTGTAGTAGTACAGGCGGAAAGTTAGTAAGGTAGATAAAGGAATACGACAACGGCGCCGGGAATGCTTTTCTCCAAATGATTTGTAATAGACAATTATGAAGTGGAGATTGAGATTGTCACCCTAAAGGCTTGCTGAAGGATTTTACATGACAGAAAATTAATTTGATATGAATAGCAGTTATTTGTACTTGAAAGTATGAAGCATGATCAGATACTTGAATGAAAAATTATTTTATGGCAGAAAAAGAAGAAACGGCGCCGCAATTTCATTTGGCTGTCTAATCACGAAGGAAATTAAAGGTCCGGATGTGTTTGCATAATTATCAATGCTATGACATATTCTCAACAATGTAGGACGGCTGCCACCGTCTACTGCCAATCTACTGCCGCTGTCTTCTACTGCCGCCCTACTGCCGTTGTCTACTACTGCCACCCAACTGCCACTGTCTACTACTGTCTGCCACTACCATGAATGCACTGTCTACCGGTACCATCACTGTACAATCTACAGCACTGTCTACTGGTACCATCACTGTACCATCTACAGCACTGTCTACCGCTACCATCACTGTACCATCTACAGCACTGTCTACCGCTACCATCACTGTACCATCTACACAACTGTCTACTGGTACCCCCTCTGCACCATCTACAGCTACCATTTATTTATTTCTGTGTATGTGAAACCCTTATAAGCGTTAATCTTTGTGGAATGGACGTTAGTACTGTACGAATTGCAATAGAATCCTTTTTAATGGACGAAAACTATTTTTGATGCCCTTCTCCGTGTTCAGTTTCGGGGAATCTTCATAAGCATTGCTGCTCTGTGAATAAGAACAGAATAGCTTTCCACAACCAAGAGAAAAATTCTTTAATTCGAATTCAATCTTCAAATAATTACAAATGAATCCTTTTCATTCAATCCCTTAGATAATGGGAATTTTCTTAATATAATAATAATACAAAAATACTAATCCTGATAGAAGAAACAAATTCTAATATTTACCACTTTTAATTTCCAAGTGTAATCATTTTGTAACTAGACAATAATTTTATGATGCTGTGATTAGACAATAATGTGGGGATTTTTATTTCATTTTTTTGACTAGATTCTAATGTTGAAATCTAATACTAATGTAAGGATCTTGTGCCTTGATACTAATTTTGTGATTTTACAACTAGACAGTAATCCAGTAATTTAGTGACTGGTTAATATATTTTATTACTGGACAAAAACTTTTGTGACTGAACAATAATTTTGCGACTGTGTGACAGGTTGCTGATTGTGATTTGTAGTTGTGATCGATTGTAGTTTTGTAGTTGTGATCTTGAGACTAGACACTAATTTTGTGATCTTGAGACTAGACACTAATTTTGTGATCTTGAGACTGGACGCTAATTTTATAACTTGTGGCTGGACACAAATTTTTTGACTTCGTAACTGGTCACTGACTTCGTGATCTGGGGATTAGACATTAATTTTATAATTTTGTAACTTGTGGCTAAACTTGTGATTTGACGATCAGCCACTAATTTTGTGATTTTGAGACTAGACAATAATTTTGTAATTTGAACAGTACGTGCCACCAACTCAGTAAATAATCACTGAAAAGCTTGACGCAAACAGATTGACATGGAAAAAAGAATGGAGTACAACCAAAATACAAAACAGCTTCGAAAACGAAAACAAAATACTGCAAAGAATTAAGGCAACGTACAGCTTGCAATTCTTCAACATGAGAGCCTGAAATATGATATGAAGAAGTATCGCTTCTGTTATTCTCACCATGAATCATCAGCGTTCATTGAAAATCAATCACCTAAAATTCAAAATCAATCACTTGAAATTCAAAACAATCACTTGAAATTCAAGAACTCAGCCGTCAACTCGAACTGCTGGCGGGGCGCTTAGAAACAATTGAGATACAACAAAAAACAAAATCACGAACACGATCTGAGGCTTCAGACTTTGGAGACTCACTGTGGCCAGCATCTACGGACTGATAACCCGCCCCAGCGTATTGAAACTGTTGATTAACGTTCAAACTTTCATCTGAACCCCACCAAACATCTGAACCAAACATATCCAATGAACATATTCCACACCAAACTCAATATCACACCCAATCTGCTGGAATCATTGAACCTTTTTGCAACTTAAACAAAAGTACTACCAAATATCTGCGACATTGTATTAGAACTACTAGTACTATTGATGAAAAAACAAAAATCAAGAAGAAACCTCATGTATTCTTCATTGGAGACAGCATCATCCCAATACAAAAAATGAGTTCAAGCAGGGGTTAAAAGAGCGTAAACTACTCTGCTGCTTTAAAATACGAGTTCTTGAAGCAGTCCACTTACTAGATGATGTACGATGCACAACACACAGGACGTAGTTATAGTTCTATGCGGAGCACATGAATTAGAAAATGAGCCCCAAGATGAAATTCTCCTACAATTTGAAGCGTTGATCCATAAAGTAAAAAAAAATCCACGAAGGCTTAACTAGCATTCTTCCGCGAGAAAAGGATATGAATCTAAATACCCATATTCTACTGATCAATGAAAAGGTAAAAAAATGTGTGCAGAAAAAGGTGTCATGTATCTAGACCTGGTATCCCATTACACTGGACACCATGATCATTTCAAGAAAGATGGCATCCATCTAAATCAGAGGTCGGCAAACTTTTTTAGCCGCGACCCCTTCATAGGATATTTGTACTTACATCGACCCCCTCCATGCACACACACATACAAATAGGTGAAAAAAAATGTTAAACCATTATTGACATTTTTGATGACCAAAAATAAAGAGAAATGTTATACACCAAACCAATCTTACGTTGTACCCTATACAATGTTTGAAGATATATATTAAGAGAAAGAGGCAGTCTTCACTGATATAAAGTAAAAAAGAAAAGAATAGAAGTTTACCTACCTATAGATAATTTTGACTGTTTCAAACTCTAACAATACTTATCGTTGAAAAATTAATATGACTTAATTATATAAAAAAAATGTGCTACTTGACAATAATATTAACTGCCATGGAAATATGCAATTTGTTTTTTATCAAAAAAGAATAATTAAAAATACATTAACTTACCTATTTATCAATAAACTTGATATTAATGAGATGGATGAGCTTGATGAGCGGCAGCAAGGCTATTGATATTTGGTTTAAAATTGGTCGATTGGTAATCGTAAATCACCACGGTTTTCCAAGTTTAGTCTATTTCTCTGCTTTGTTATAATCGCATTCGCATGGCTAAAACCAGCTTCAACCATATATATCCTTAATCGGCCCCCTTCCGACCCCCATAAATTTATCGACCCCTTGAGTTCTGTCCTCGACCCCCAGGGGTCGATATCGACCACTTTGCCGACCCCTGATCTAAATTAAGTTGGGCAAGCTAGGCTGAGGAGCTTACTGACCATCGTCACGCCAGGACAAACCGCTACATTGGAAGAAGATAAAATTGGCAGTATACAAAATTCGGCAGGCATATTGAAAGTACCTACATTCAAAGCATCAACAAGGCAATGCATAAAATAATTCGGACAACTGGACACGGAACTAAATGATCTTCGACGACACAGGAAACCAATAAAGATATCGACTAAAACACGTTCTTGACCATACAAACTGCGATCACATAACGCACCCTATTCTAAACTCCAACAGGGAAAGGGAACGAACAACGCACCCGACACGAACAAGCCAAAAAACGAACAGCTCCTCGGACACAACGGTATCACTTTACCTCACCTCTGCACCAGACATCTCTGGCGCTGCAAGAAGCACTAGCAAAGCCACAAAACTATCGGCAGCCTGACCACGAAAATTGGGATAACCTGAGTAGAACCGTATTATCACATCACGATTATAGCCTTGAACTACTAAAGATTCTGGTTGGCCACGTATAAAGCCTCCTATCAAAAATACCAGAACTTAAAGCCATTGCGTCAACGTTGTCACATGATATCATTGCTGTCAATGAAACATGGTTAGATCTCAATGGAAGACATCTCCCAGCGGAAGTTTCATTGAAAGGATACGCTTTGCATAATGTCGCCAAACCTTCACACAGCAATAGAGGTGGTGGTTCACTTATCTACATCAAAGAAAATCTGCAATTACAAATCAAAGCAGAGCGAGCGACAGAAAAATCAAAAATACTACATCTCACCATCCAACTGCATCCAGGATAAACTATCAAAATTGTACTCATGTATAAGAACCCAGCCTGAATAGCAATTGAAGATGACGAATTCTATGATTACCTTGATAATATCCTTAGTTCTCTTCACAAAACACTAATCATGGGAGACCTCAATTTGCCCCTCATCAACTGGACTACTCAAAGTCAAGCACCCAGTTCTAAACTTATTGATCTGATGAATACAAATTCGCTGCAGCAGCATGACAACGAACCAACTAGACGAAACAACATTTTTGACCTCGTCATGACGACCCCTGACTTCAGCATAAATGGATTAGACAGCATACGGACAAGATTGTTGACCACCAGATAATAGACTTCACACTCGAAGTACAAGACCCTAACACAAGTATAAACAAGTCTTCGACTACAAACGGGCAAGCTTCCACTAAACGAAAGAAGAGCTTTGCAGCAATAACTACGAAGTACTCATGAGCAACAAAAACGCCAAAGAATGCTACATGATACTCAAAAAAAAGATTGCAACTGCGACAGAACACCATATCCCAACAAAGCGAATCAGGCCAACCAATAACCCTCCTTGGTTCTCACAAGGAATTAAACACCTCATCAATGCAAGACAACAGTCATACAGAAGGCTTAAACGATACCAAAAAGAACCCTATCGCCAAGAACATATCCACGCCTGCAGGGCTGTTAAGCGAACTATAAAATCTACAAAATGAAATAAAAAATTACAGTTGCAGCACAACGTAAAACTAACCCGAAAAGCTTCTACAAATATGTAAACGATAGACGACTCAAAGGAGACACTATTGAACCACTGATCGATTCTGAAGGCTTAACTCAAACGAACAACCGAAGAAAAGCCAGAATTCTTAATACATACTTTACTTCTGTATTCACTCGCGAAGACTTAACTGAAATCTCACAACCTCATACTTTAAATCCTCAAGAAATCCTCACATATGACGTATTTACAGTCCAAAAGGTAGAGAAACAGCTCAGCATTTAAACTCATATAAATACAAAAGAACAGACTATAGAGCTACCCTTAATAAACATCTTTAATCGATCACTTGAAACTGGAATAGTTCCAGAAGATTGGAAGCGGACAAATGTCACTCCTATTTTCAAAAACAAGAACAACCAAACACCTAATAACTATCGTACAATCAGTCTAACATCTGTCAATAGAAAGACTACTCAAAGCTCGTATAACAAAAGACCTTGATAACCAAAATCTTATTACTGATACCCAGCACGGGTTCAGGGAAAAACGTAGCTGCCTTACAAATTTCATCGAGTGCTTTGGAGAAGGTAACCGTATATACGACCGTACAAAAGCCGTAGGCCTTTTATATTTAAACTTTCAAAAAGCCTTCGACAAAGATCCCTACAAAAGACTCATGGCCAAAGTGGAAGCGCATGGAATACGAGGCAACTACTCACGATGGATACAAAACTGGCTAATTGGTCGCACTGAACGAGTGATGATTGACGATCAAGCAAGGGAGTCAACGCTTGCAACATCAGGAGTCCCTCAGGGAATTTAGGCCTGCTCCTCTTCATCATCTACATCAACGATCTTGATGTCGGAATCATGAGTAAAATTAACAAATTCGCAGATGAAACGAAACTCTGTCACAAGTCATTCACTGAAAGGGGCAGTGTATCTGTCCAATCGGACCTCAACCGTCTCTACAATGGACCGAAACCTTGCAAATGAGTTTCAACGTTGAAAAATGTTCAGTAACGCACGTTGGTGCAAACAACTGGCATTTCCAACACACGATGAAAGACATACCCTTTGAAACAATCCAGCAACAAAAAGATCTAGGTGTCATTGTCACTGAAAATCTCAAACATGACAAACAAGTGGAAAAAAAGCGTCAAAATGCGAGCAGGATTCTTGGTTTCATTGCACGTAACTTCAAATACAAGTCAAAGAACATAATATTTCCACGTTATCAAGCGCTAGTCTGGCCTCATTTAGAATATGCAGTGCAACTCTGGTTTCCTACCCTACAAAGTGATAATAAGAAAATAGAAAAAATCAGCGCAAAGCAACGAAAATAATCCCAGAAGTCCACAATCTGAGCTACGAAAGACGTCTTCAACACCTTGAACTTATCTCCCTAGAACAAAGAAGACTGCGAGGACAACTTATTGAGATCTTTTAGTATCTCAACGACCTTAACAATGTTACCCTGGAAGGGCTTTTCGAAAGAGACGGTAACGTACGAACCAGAAATAACGGATAAAAACTATGACTCAGAAACTTCAAGACATCCCAAGCTATGGACTTCTTTCCGTTAAAATTTCCGCAACTTGGAACCAGCTGCCCGAAAAAATAGTTTGTGCTAGCACAATGAACATATTCAAAAATCGTCTCGACAAATATTGGATTATGAACCCCCCATTATTATAACGAACTAACTCTATGTCCCTAGCTCCTAGGGCTAGTGTATGATTGAGATAAATGGCGTGACTGAAATGCCTGTGCGTGAGTGAAATGCGTGTACAGGACTGGATTTAATTTAGGTGGCATGGGACTTAGGTATCGACCCAAGAATGGGCCAAACTGTTCGTTGCTATTGCTATATTCTATTCTATTCTATTCTATTCTATGGACAAAGAGTCACTAGTGACACTACCTTCTCTTCTGATATATGTACCTACTCAGTTAACTGAGTACTTGATTTTATTCCTTGGCCCTAACTTATTATTGTTGATAGATAATAAGTGTTTTATAGATTAATGGTGAAGTTCTTTGAATTTATCAACGTTATTGTGGTCAGCGCAGCGAGTCTTCGCCTTTTTTTTACTGGGTGGAGAAGAATTTCCATTGTTCGTTATTTTACACCAGTTTTTGTGCTTACTGAAAGTATGCGTCGCAACAATCCATTACGCTACTCTTTCAATCGGAAAATGTGCTAACATCGGGCTGGCCAGTCATTCCGAGAAGTTACTTAGGGACTTCATGGATGACAGACATTTCTTTGCAACCTCTTTAATTTGTTTCAAACATCGTTCTTTACCCCTCTCACTTTTTCTTCTTTGGCTACCCTTACTGCACTTCACTCTACTCTGAAAATACTCTGTGTTTCAAATTTGGCCTTCTTTTACCCTCTCATCCTTCCGTGAATAATTTACTCACATTTCTTGAAGAACTTACACAACTCATTGCACTTATTTGAGCTACAACACTAACACCATCTCTAACAAATCCAAAGAAGCCAGGAATACCTCATTGCCAAATTCAACTTGAAGTAATGGGTGCTATAAATCCTTTAATATTTCATATTGGTTTTGTATTAGTTTTGTTTCACAATTGAAACAAAATTAGAAATGTTTCACAATTGAAACATTTCTAAAATGGTTTTTCACGACTTGAGCTCAACTATGTGATGACCTCAAGAACATCAACGACATATTTTTAGGAACTAAGCTTAGCCTTCATGTTTTATAAAAATACAAAAATGCAGAGCTACAAATAAGGTATTGTGAAACAAAATAACAATGACACCATGCTTTTGGACGCTATTGGATTACGTAATTAACGGAGAATTGGTAAAACAAACACTCTGGCTGATGATCACCGACCAAATATGAGTGCAAACTGTTCACACATGCACAGAATTACTCATATCACTATCTAGCCACTAGAGAGCTTTGATTTTATAGAGACAGTATTCATATGTTTAACCTTAATGTCCCACCACATTATGCAAACGAACATGATACATGCACATGCATGTGTTGTAAATTTGATTGACTCGAGGATTAACTCTAATGTCAATTAGTTGAACCAACAACATTCTAACCAGAATGTGGGTACAGGAACACATTAACATGGAAATTACTAACTGTACGAAGACATCAACTGTTGAGTCGAATGTGACACCTACCAACACCACTCACAGGAAAAGAACAAAACATGTTATGAAAATACTGGCACTAAATGGATTCACCTTTCTGTCATGCAAATTCTTTTTCTTCGTCTAAGGTAGAAAGTATTGAGTACTTCTATGATAAAATGATATTACCTGGTTTTCAAGCAAAACTTTTGTTCAATTTGAGATTGTATTGGATTTTAAAAATCAAAACGATTCAGGAGCTTGTTCACATTTTTGAAATATCTATGTAATCTTCAATCTGATTGTCATTTCATACGTCTGTAGTGTAATCGATAGTCAAAGCCCATATTGATGGTAAAGGTTATAAGACAATTACAAAGCAGTTTAAAATGCAGCTCAGTACAGTTAGTTCAATACCAAGAAAATAAAAGAAACAATATTCTACAGTGAACATCCTGTATTCTTGTTCCCCCACCCCGTAAAAAAATAATTACACCCGATCGATCACAAATAACGTCAAAATAAATTCTGAAAAGCTTCAAACTCTAAGAACGGAAGTAGTGTAACAACTTACAGCAGTAAAAACAAATGCTCATCTTCAAATGGTGACCAATACATGGTAGCAAAATGGTCTGAGTTCTTAATGGACACTCAAGTCGTAGGTTAGTATTCTAGTCAACTGCAACACCTTCTCAACTGCTGTATCCTAGTCAATGGCAGAACTCTGACAATTGTAACACTCCGTTAGTTGCCGAGCTTTGGTCAACTGTAGCTCCCCAGTCATCTGCAGCACTCAGTCAACTGTAGCAGTCAGTCAATTGCAGAGTTTTGGTCAACTGTAGCACCCAGTCATCTGTAGCATTCAGTCAACTGTAGTACACAGTCATCTGCAGCACTGAGTGAACTGTACCACTCAGTCAACTGTAGCACTCAGTCAACGGTAGCACTCAGTCAACTGTAGCACTCAGTCAACTAAAGGACACACATACAAGCTCGTGGTCAGTGTTGTGTGCCCAATACGTGGCTCAGAGGAGAGAGAGTGTGTGTTCAGTCACGCTCTGCAACAGCGTGTACGCGTATGACACTTGCTGTTCTGGGTTGTGTGAAATCAACAGGGGGAGACGTAAGAGTATGATTCCATGACAGCCTGAAGAGCTGAAAACTATCGCATTCAAATTCATACTCCTAATGTTCATATTGATTAATTTGAATAAAATAAAAAAGCTCGATTTCTCAGTTATGTATGTGACACCAAGCGGCTCGTCATACCGACTACACTTACAATTACATTGACAGACACGTCCTGTTACAAAAATTCAAGTTTAGAATTTGTAAAAGTTAGTCTAGTCACTCACAGCATATTGACAGACATTGCTCAAGATTACGAAGGAGAATCTGGAACAACCATCGTTTGACAAAAAATACTTGAACACGCGAAGGCACATAAGTGAGCATGCTTAAACGAAATGTATTTTAATTAGATTTTCGTTCAGAAACATTTTATGAATAGAATGTACAAGTAACTTATATCATTATTAAATCATGTAAATTTTAAGAATATATATATAATATATATATATATATATATATATATATATATATATATATATATATATATATATATATATATATATATATCAAGGACTACTATAAACAGGACGTGCACGGCCATATAGCTGACTACGCTAGCAGAGGCCATTGCATCTGCAGTAACATAACATTTTCTACTGGACAAATTGATCAAAAATTACTTCTTTAAAGCAATAGAAGAGATAATAAGGTTTAACAGTGAATTTTAAATCGTTTAAAGCATGGTAATGCTTTGAAATATCAATTTTAGCCGGACTTAACAAGTGATATTGTATGGGCTTAGTGACCACTTCATATAAATCAAAGTTGCTGCAGTTTTAGACTTTACAAAATGAATTATAGTTAAAACTTTTCCAATGCAAACAAACAAACATACAAACATTCACGTAAATAATCAAACAGACATAGAAGCTAAAACCTATCAAACTGCAACCATTAGTCAGCTAACCGGGCCTTCTTGACAGAGGTCTGAAGAAGGACTGCATTCTTATGCTAGTCTTTCTCTGAGGGGTTGACAGCAAATTTGAGGGGTTGACAGCAAATTGAGTGAGTGTAGTAGTCGTCAGAATACTGCCTTTCTTTGATTCGTACAGTTCCTTGACGTCTGCAAATGATGCCGTTGTTTCATTGTCAAGACTGATCTTCTGGCCCTTCTCACTGATCCGGTTGTTGCAGATGCAGTTGTTTAGCAGATGTACTCTGTCAAAAAGGAGAAACCAGACACGCTCGTTGTCAAGAGGATGCTGGGCTGTGGCACTGCAATTACCTAGTGATTAGAATAGAAGTGGCCTTGCAGTCTCGGTTGTTCTCGGCCATGCCACTCAGCAACCCACCAGAATATTAAACAGTTGGGTGAATCTGTACTTCATCTACCAAGAGAACAACATTCTTCTGTAGCAGTGTCTGGACTTTGTCAAATGTTTCCCGCATCACCTGGTCCTTGTCAATAAAGTGATGTACTGCAGCTTGCGTTTGCATGGCAGCACGAAAAAGTCTCTGAGCTCTTCATAATTACACTTTGGGTATGATTGAAGAGCAAAGCAATAATCATTCATGGAAAACTGCTTCTGGGATAAAAGTTCCAACTGACGTGTCAAAAATACCAACTTCTTCTCCTTCTCGGTGTCGACATAGGCTGACGTGTGAGCTTGAAGGGTGACAACATTTTGGATCGTTTTGTCAAACGGGATGTCATAGTTCATTGCCAAGCGCACAGTTTCGTCGGACTGCGTATACGATCTCAAACCATTGTTGGGATGAAGTGTCTTAAACAGTGGTACTAATGCCGTTCTTGAACGCACTGAACGTCAGTGGGGAACTCAAAGTGGGCTTGTTTTCGACAATCACAGACAGGCTGCACTCACTGAAGTAGTCGGTCATGAACAAACACACAAGCCTTTCTTTCGTTCTCGAAATAATTACGTTCTTATACTGCTTCTGCAGGTTACGTTCAGGTTTGAAAGCATCAAATGAAGTAATCTTATCCTTCTGAAGAAAATACCTAAGTTGTTGGACTTCAACTTTCGTCGGGTGAGGTGCAGGTTTTGGAGATGGCAGACATGAAGCAGGCGCATTGAAGATACTGGAAGGGATTTCAGGTTGCATAGAACCACCATGTAATTTGATCAAAGGTGGGTCAACACCCCAGTGTATCTCACAAATGAAAAACTTGTCTGGATCAACAACAAAGTTTTCACGAGGTGGAATAACATCAAGCCACTTCTATCTCTCAGACTGCTCTTTCGGCAGGCAAAACACGCGGCACCTGTTCTTCTTATTTTAATTACCCCGACAGTTCACGACCCCACACTTGTTCGGCATTTTTAATACATATAATTAGCAATAAACTTTGTAAACAAACAGCATCCACTTAGAAATGCAGCAATGTGCCTCGAAATAAACAACAATGTCCGATTCAAACCGAGCGACAAACTACAACAAAGCTCGCACTGTGACAGTTGACGACTAACTGAGCTCACTCAGCTCAGTGAACTGGCCTCCGCTAGCGTAGTCAGCTATATGGCCGTGCACGTCCTGTTTATAGTAGTCCGTGATATATATGTATATAAATTTATTCTGAATTTTAGGTATTTGTAAATGGTTTACAGTTATCTTTTAACATTTTGAGTACAAGGGTTGACGACGCTGAGACACTTTACTGTATTTCCTTTCGTAACTTATTGCAAGTAGGAATGAAATTGGATTCCGTGCTGGAGATTACGCCTCCTCTAATTATCTCTATTTCCCAGCTGGTACAACAAGATGGGCACCAGGTTCCATTTAGCAAAACCGCTCCGGGAGCGACGCTGCAATGGATTCATTTTCCGTGTTATTCTTCCATCTCGGTGGGGCCAATAAATCTCTGAAAATACGATGCAATTGGTGCAAAGTTGTGCTTTGAAATAAAAGGAATTTTGCAATCATTGTTTTTACTTTTGCTGGAACTAAAAATTTCCCGTTGATAAGGACTCCATAGAATAAAACAGCGGAAATGAATCGGTCGAAAGCGAGAGAGGTACATTCTTTTACTTTCACTTTACTAGAAAAGATAGGAAAGCTGCGATGCTATGAAAATGAGGAAAGAATTTATAGCGATTTTTGTCTCTGTCTTTTCAAGTGCAAATGAGATTCAAGTCACCATCAGTGACCTAAACAGAGAACTCTTTACAGTGAATGTTTATAATTGAATAGAACAGATAAGCTAGCAACATAACAGTGCGAAAACTTCACCGATCCTTAGTTATTTTATGTAAATATAGTGTGACGTCCTGCTGACGTATGCTGACGAGAGCTTCGTATGACTATACTTGTAAACTTCGGAATAAACCAGGTGGATTTTTTAGCAGATAAGAGCACTACCTTAATAATAGTTGACTGACTCACTCGTAAGTGAAAGTGAAACCAAATATTATTAATTGTACATCCCTAGTTAATTTTTACAACATCTGAACTCATTTGTGAGGTCATGAATGATTAAAGCGCTTGTTTAAAGGTTTTCATAAACCACATTTTCACTGTACTGCATAAATTCCGTATACTGTCCATTCCAAAAATTAGACAGTTACTGTCTCCTGAGTTAAGACAACAAATGATTTTGCGGGAATTCTGGGCAAATTCACATGGTATGTTTCTAGAATCATTCACTAATGCCACAGTTTTTTTAACGATAAATGAATACTGTAGGTAAGAGATTGAATGTGCATTAGCAGTGTATAATTTCAGTTCATTAACTATCATAATTGTAGCTGTTAGTTGATCGTCAGGTCATGAGTAATACATTCGCAATTGGAATACAGCAACCCAGTTTTTACGTCATTTCTTTCTGAACTCAATGAGTAGCGAGTTCATTTTTTGTAATTTATATTAGCTCTGAATTAGAAATATCAACCTCTTGTTCAGTTCACTCAGATGAATAATTGTGAGCTGTGATAATTACGCTAAAGTTAATGATTGCCACAGCTTCGCAAGTTGCGAGAGTGAAATGACATGAGTCTAAAGCCTTTTGTCGGCTTACTGTACTGCATTTACACATTGGCCAAAAAACTCACTGTACTGCATTTACACATTGGCCAAAAAAAACTTACTGTACTGCATTTACACATGGGCCCAAAAAAACTTACTGTACTGCATTTACACATGGGCCAAAAAAAACTTACTG
>VCRD01000852.1:159644-198417 GCA_006783055.1 Trinorchestia longiramus
AAAAAAACGTACTGTACTGCATTTACACATGGGCCTAAAAAAACTTACTGTACTGCATTTACACATGGGCCAAAAAATCTTACTGTACTGCATTTACACATGGGCCAAAAAATCTTACTGTACTGCATTTACACATGGGCCAAAAAAGTTTACTGTACTTCATTTATACTGGAGCAAAAAAGTTTACTGTACTTCATTTATACGAGAGCAAAAAAGTTTACTGTACTTCATTTATACGGGAGCAAAAAAGTTTACTGTACTTCATTTATACGGGAGCAAAAAAGTATACTCTCTTTAAATTGCAAAAACTTGTTTTCTGTTATTGCAAAGAACTATGCATGTGCTTAGTTTTGTCATATGTAAATAAATTATAATTTTTACAGGTCTCCGAAGGTGGTTGTATATACATATATATTTTTTTCGCTGAACTGAAAATAAGTTATTGCAAGTTAAAAGTGCATATTTTTTTGGTCCACCCTGTAGTAGGAACACATGTAGATACTTCACTAAAATTTATAAATCTAAAAACACGAAAATCGACGTATGGGGATGAGTTCTTGATATGCATGGAGAAGTTGTTTCAATGAAATGAGTGTAAATGTAGTCTGTCTCTGGGCAGTTAATTTAAAAGACTGGAGAGATTATTTGTTCGAGCTGCTGTTTTTGTGAGGGAAAGATTTTCATGCTCTGCTTGATCCTGAATTGAGGATAGTTAAAAATATTGTACGTTTTCCTGTGAAAATCATTCTAAATGAACTGATATCACATATAGAAATAAAATTTAATGATAGAGAAAAATGAGTCCTGGAGAAATTTCATCAGTCTTGGATGGTAGAAAGTTTTCTATTTCAGCGTAAGCGAAGAATTTTAAATTCCTCTGTTGATTACCTTCGTTAATACGAGTGCAAAATAATTCTTTTTAACATCTGGTCTTGCACAAAAATTCCTGAACTGGTATTTATGAGTTATAAAAGTTAATTTGTAGTCAATTTCTACGATGTACTGAAACCTACAGGGTGAACATGAAGAATATGTTAATTTTAAATTTGCAAAGTCTTTCTTTGTAACAAGAGTGCAAAGTCGGAACAAAGTTCGCTGAAAAAACTTAGTCTAAGTCTTATTTGCATATATATTCATTTCTTATGGGATCCTACGTTATATTCACAGTTTTTTCTAGTCGATAATTGATAAAATGACTAACCACATTGTGTTTCAGTTCATCTAGGAATATCAGCTCTTTTCAAATCACTTTCACTTTATTCAGAGGAAAAAATTCAACAGGGAGAGATTAGGTGATGACGCTGGGAATGGAATTAACTATTTTGTCAAAATGTGTTACACAAAGAACGAGTTGTAAGTAAATTAATTGTTCCGGTCGTAATAAGTGCTGATGCTCTATCATGAAAGCCCTAAAATTCTAAAAATCTAAAACAATCAAAAATATATAGAAATACTGTAGAAATACTGTCTCTTGTACTGTCGAAATATGTTTCAAAAGTAACTGCAACGGTTTCACCAGTTTTAAAATTTAGAAAAAAATATAGGCTAAATAGTTTTTGATGAGTTCAAGCCACACCACACGGTGACTTCGAAAGCGTGCAAAGATTTTCTAGCAAGGAACTATTCTGAGAAGAACGAAAAAAACAATAACAAATTCTGACTGAAGTTTCTTCCATGCTCAAGCTACACACTCTAACGGTGCCGCTATACCAACCTCCTTTTTTATCCACCCGATTACTTCTTCACGGCCACCTACAGATTAACCACTTCTACAGAAATTATCAGTGCAAAAATTCTCATTACGTCAGTCATCGAAATATCAGTCCCTGCTACACCAGACCTCACTAAGTTAGTCTCTACTACACCAGTCTTGGACAGATAACGGAAATTCATCTGTTCCGCATGGTCAACCTTCCCCAGGAACTGCCTCAGAGGCCAAGCATGTCCCTCTAACTCAACACTGCCGAAGGTAGATCGGTTCTTCATAAGATATGTTGAGTATGTCTCCTATGGAACAGCTTGTGTATTGCACCATAGTTCATATTCCTCTCCTCACATCATGTACTTCGTTTTTTCTTGGGTGCCTGTTCCAGAGTGCCGCCTCTTCCTCGAATCACATCACTCAATTTAAACGAGTATCTTCCTTTTCCTTTCACCGAACAATGACCTCACACAGATTCTAGGGCGAGTGTTTACCCTACCTATAACAAGTCTCATAGCGCTATCAGCAACATCATGGACTGTAGAACAATATCAATATTCACCAGACAGTACTGCAAATACTTCCACCAGTTATTGTTAGCCATTGTGGGGCCTCAATTAAGCAAATCCTTGAACAAAACGATCTAATTACTATCAGGGGTCAAAATCAATTATTGGAAAGAGACATAGTACCATAGTTACTGAGTTCAAAGGAGCGCTGTAGATAATTATGTGGTATTGGAATACAGAAGTGGCCAATCACACTACGGAGAGATCTCATCAGCCTTTAGCACACACGTTTTGGCTTAAAAACTTCATAAAAAATTGAAGAATGATGTCTTTTCTCATCCATACCGATGGTAATTTGCATTCATTGTGTATTGATACTTTACTCAGGGCATATTTTGAGTTTCAATTTATTGGAGTGCCTTTTACTAAGCATTTTTGTTGACTATGTATAGCCAACATGTTTGGAGAAAATAAAACTGTTGTGTTAAATTGGTTTAAGCCAAAGGGCTTGCAATATGTGGTAGTGAATAAAAAAATACATTTCAGACCGTGCATTTGAAGATAAAGCTAACTTTGTAAATAAATTAACATTTAACAAACATTGAAATCCTTTAAACACACGGATAGGTAACTTTTTATGCATTTGGCTTTATGCAAATTATTGGTTTGAGGCGATAGTTTTTCTTTGAAAAACTAAATTGTAGGGTGATTCAACATCATATTTAATATGTATTTGTCATAAAATAGAACACAGGCCTCACCCATAAATCACTTTGAAGTTTTTAAAATAATACCAGCCTTGATACCAGCCTTGTTAAACCTCGACACGCATAAAGTTTCTTCATGCATGAGAGGCAGTAAATTTCTTTGCTTATCAGATAATGCTAATAGTATGAAAAATCATATCATTTTATGTGTACGACAGAAAGTTTAAAAAGCTTTTACAAGCAATGGTAGAATTTCAAAGTACAAGAAAATCAGAGGCAAATATGAGTGGAATTTACCTGTAATATAATACGAGTACGTCGAGCCATGTATGATATATACATGTATAGGCTGCATATAGAGTTTTTAACTAAGGCAAAATGAATTAACGACAATAATAAATACGATAAATAACCTTCTTTGTATAAAATAGTGAGGATCATCTGACAGTATGGGATTTTTTAATAAGAGCTTCTTCTTCACAACACTGTCATAATAAAACTGTGTAATACTTACGTTCCTTATAATCAACAGGCTGTGGCTGTTGAATTAAATTTTGTTAAGATACCATAATTTCATGGGACGTGTCCTTCAAATCTATATCCTTTCATTTTCCTAGAAGCAATGTTTTTTACTCAATATCATAACATAAAGTGGAGGCTACTTTTGGCTTACCCTACAACATGCATGATATATTTGATCAGCTTATTCTTAAGTCTCATCAGCCATAAGTGTCTAATCAATCTCACTGTGTAAGAATATGCATTTTCATTTGAAAATAGGCTCCAAGTCTCAGATACTTTACACATAATTAATCTACTTGAAATTGTTACATTTTCGTCCGCATGTTCTTCCCCTCGTGCTGATCGAATTTGGCTGCACTTCATTCCAATCAGCGTACACAACAACTCCCTCCGTCAACACCAACAGTTGACGTAAAGTAAATTGCGTTGCTTCGACCCTACTGCACTCGAAGAGAAGCCCACAGAAGTTAAATCAGTGTGTCCCTAGTTGAGGGGTGGTGTGTGGTCCTCAATGGGCTCCCGATGTAGTTAGACTCCAGGTTTGTCGTCGTGACTAGGGTCGGGTAAACACCCATCAACTCTCCGCATTTCAATTTGTAGGACAAATGCAAAACACGATGTATACTTCAGTTGGTAAAGATCCAAAGGAATTTCGTTGGCATTGCATTAAAAGGAATTTGAATAATATATATTATTGAGTGCGGGAAGAATTTATCTAGGGTTTTGAATTTTGTACTTCTTTCACGGGGAAACAACACATCATGATAATAACTCATGTTCTAGGGTCAATAAGTGTTTTATCATCATTTTAATGTTTTCTCATTTGTTTTCTCATTTGTTTTCTCATCATTTGTTTTCTCATCATTTTTATCACCAAGCATAGGGACATCTGTGTGTACTATGAGACGACATGAAATGGATGTGGGTCAAGGTGTGCATAAAACAGATACTTAAGCTGCAGAATTCTTGATTCATGAATCTCTTGCCTTTGCTGTGAGGCCATTTCAGTTTTAAAATCAAACTTACAGCGAGCATAGCACAGTTATACGACACTCGACCGACAATTTGAATCACAATTATGCCGCGGCCGAAGTACATTCTGGGTGATTAAAGTCACATTTGAAATCAGTAATGAAACCTACATGCTCTTGTAGCTCGCTGTTTCCGGATATCAATGCTGCAAATAGGATTCTTTTACAAAAAAGTTCACGTTCGTGTGGCTGTGCCTTGATTGTATGGACACTAACACAATCGATTTTTCAAGTTTATTATTTATTAACATCTTATCTACATATATAATCCACTATGTATCTCCATCTTGGTGTATCTGAGTGTGTCCGTCCCATTACTTCCCATCTATTACCGAAGAAAAATTATTGAACTGAAATCAGAACGGGTAAGCATGAATTACAAGCATTGTATGGTGGATACCAAAGACACCGGATCACTATAAAACACGCCATTTGTTCCGTTATTAACTTTCATTTCTTACATGGCTATGTTATCGTTAGGTAAGATACAAAATGGAAATTCTGTATATATTCAAGAAAAATATTCTGATTCTGATGGTACCATGGGTAAAACTGAAAAATGCATTTATTTCGTAGATTCTTAATTTTATCACTTTTGAACAAAAAAATTCCAACAGCTACTATCTGAGCCATGTTATCATTAGATATGATACAGAATGGTAGTTCTGTATACATTAATCAAAAATATTCCTTCAAATTACAATAATTCGTTGTAAATCTTTAATACGTTCATCTTTATAATCTTTTCAAATTAGTCAAATCTAAACCGTGAAATTTCCACAGGCACTGTTTAGTTTTAAAATAATTGTTAACCGTTTCACTATGAGTAATATCCAGCTTTATACTGCAACGTTTCAATGTTACAGACCATCACACTGGAAACATAAAAAGAAAAAATTACAGGCACGTTGAGAAAACACGAACAAATACTGCTGAAATTGCATTAAACTCCACAAAAGAAAGTATTCGTCTTATGTTGTCTAAAGTATATTCAACAACATTCAATATAAGTATGATCAAACGAATGCCATCTCAGCACCAAAGGCAGTTGCAGCCTATGGGGAATATCTGTTTTTATTTGCATGTAATAATGTCTCAGGGGGCAAAGACGCCAGTAAACTAACAGAATAAACGGCTGTCGAGTGTGCCGGATTGTCAGCCGAACGATTTCACACAAAAATTTGTAGAAGCGAGTTGTTATTGCATTATACTCTATATAAAATTGACTACTTGAATTTGCGCTGATCATTGCAGTAAGGTTTGCAATAGCGCATTTATAAACTGCATTTTGAGCATTGGCTGCTCCATAGAACACAGTACGTCTTCATCAGCTTCAAGATAGTGGAGTTCAGGGTCGTTCCAACGCAGCCTTTAAATATTGTGCTTGCCGATAATTATGGCCTCAACATGAGAAGGGATTTTAATAGGACACGTTATGAGATGATCTCGGACTGAAGAGAAGGGAGGAGCTCTTTTATCATGCGTGTTATTTGTTCCTGTCGTGAACAGTTACCTGTCTGATCTTAGAAGAAGAGGGACTCAGATATTTTACTCTGTTTTATTGGTTAATTAATGTTTATTATGAATAATACAAAGTATTGGAAATAATCTGAATACAATTTTTTGCTGCCTAACCTACAGTTTAAGCTCCCCAAAGGATGAACTTTTAAGCAATGAAAATGAGTGACTAACACCTCTACAGAAGTACTCCCTCTTGTTGGATATAGTTGAAGTTGACCGTTTTCGATGGTCAGAAACTGTTGGTGGAGAGGGAAAAAGAGGCGAAAAATTCAACCAAAAGTAAAAGAAATAATGATTAAGAGTTAATTTAATTAATAAAGTTTAATTTAAATCTACTCAATCTTTGAAGACTATCTTCAAATCTTTCTAACAGGGCTTGCAAGTTGGCTGTGCATTCTCTCTTAGTAAATTCGTGATGTTTACGCCTATGATTATATTTTACAGTGTTTTATTCTTCACTTCCATTTTGCTGTTGCTAGTGCTGGTAGTCTGAAACGATTCTCTAATATCCTTCCGTATAAACGATTGTGTTATTAATTATTTAACAGGATTGGAATGAAAGAAGTAAAATGGAAAAGCAGAAAGCAGTCAATGAAAGCGGAATGAAAGCAGTAAAGACTTTAATTTTGATCGCATAGAAAATAAATTGTTTAAGTACACCAGAAAAACTGAATATTTTACCTGACAGTTCGCTAATTGTTTCCGACCAGAGGGAGTAACATTTTGATTTCAAAGAAAGGTAGAAGTATGGAGTGAGTTTACCAGAAAAAAATACACCTTATTGTGGCTTAGGATTTAAATTTATTGTAGAAAAGCGGAATATTATCTTAGTGATTTTTATTAGTTTAAAGTTGGAGTATTTATTTGAAATAGCCAAAGCATGCCTTTTTTAACATTGAAATTAGATGTTAACACCCCGGGTGCTGAAATATTTGCTAATTGGTCGGTCCCGAGACAAAAATATTATGTTGTCAAACATAAAATGCATTTTTGAATGATTGTTGAAACGGTTGTTCGTGGACTTGATTAATTATAATTTATTGATTCATCTTAAATTGTTTTGTTTTTATTGCCTTGTTTAATTACTGTTTGTGTTATTTCTTGTATTTAGGAATATCTATTCTTCAACTATCTAGGCTATCGTACCTTTCAACTTTATTAAATTCATCTACTCAGCCAAATAGTTTTGAATAAAAACTTCTCACTTTTTCGAATTTTACGTAATATGATGAATGATGTCATTAACTTATATACATCTCTTTCAAATATACATAATTTGTTCGTAAATTCAGAAATCATTCATGGTTTAATAAAGCTAAGTTGGGTTAGAATAAGTGTAATGTTCTCAATTGATAGAAATCAACACTAAAATTACTTTGCTATTATCACCTAGCTTTCCTTTCCCACCAAGAACAGATAAAAAACTCATGAGCTTCATGCCAGAATTTCATTCCGCTTTTTGAATTAAAAGCGAGATCCCACACTTGAACATTTCTGCCATCGCGTCATTTTCTAAAGCCACCTTAATTCTCATGATTCGTTTCTTTAGAATTGGCTGGGTACAGTCCTCTTAAATCTTGGCTATGACCTTTCAAGCCTGAAAGTTTTCCTACTAGTTGAACGAGGCTCTAACTTAACTTTTGAGATCACTGTCACTTGCGCCTAATTATATAATAAGAGGCGTAACCTTACTGTTGCGCCTCGAACTTGGATGTGCATTATATGTATTTTGACTTATAATATGTTGGATTGTTATACGTAACATGTCATACGTTGATCGTGGTATTATTTTATGCAACCTGTCTTATGTTGGATTGTTACATATACCTGTCTTATGTTGAATTTTTTATTCGTATATGTTACTTGTCTTAAATTAGGTTGTTATATGTTACCTGTCTTATTTGGGATTGTTATACGATGTGCATTCAAGTTGTAAAACCTCTGATATTTTTCTCAGGACTGGAAACAAATAGAAGCATGCAGTTCGTTGTAAAAATATTTTTACACGTTGTATATCCTTAACAGAGACGGCAACAATGTACCGCACATAGAGTTCTAGCGGCAGCGGAGAGAGTGAGGATTGTTTTTGATTCTTAAAATGGCGTATGGCATGTACAGTCTGTCTGTGCTTCTGTTGAACTGATTTGTGGTTTGTTTCAGGATTGAACAACGGTGTCCCGGGCTCAATCTTTCTACCAATCGGTGAAAAAAAGTCCCATTCATACCAACATTACACGTCAACATTACCTGGTAACATGCTACGTGCGCAACATAGTGGTCGTCCGTCAGGATTTGTGGAACCCACCTGTAGGAGACTTTTCCCTTTCAGATCTTCATGTAGAATTATGTGCACAGATCACACAGAGATGCCACTTTGGAGGCGATGTGTTACACACTCATTCGTAGATCCTCCAAAACAACCCTCTCCACTGGTTCGATCATGTCATCAGACGGGCTGGGATGAGGCCGACGTTCTGTCATCTTTAAACTGTCGCACACACGAACGCACATTGGACACATCCATGACACAATCACCATATATCTCACTCAACTGGCGACGAATTTCAATCGATATCATACCACTCAAATAGAGAAAAATCACTCAAGTTACACGCTGTTATTGTAAAGACAACGTCATTACTTTAAGTTTTAAAAAGTCTTCGTTTTCACCGCTGCCACTTGAGCTCTGTGCGTCGTACAGTGTACACATTTTTGTCATGCATTCACAACGAATGCACTGGCACATTAAAACAAACTGCATGCTTCACTCTGTTTCCAATCCTAAGAAAATACATCGGAAATATTATAACTTTAATGCACCTCGTATGTACCTGTCTTATGTTGGATTGTTATATTGTTATATGTTACTTGTCCTATGTTGGATTGTTGTATTGTTATATGTAACCTGTCTTCTGTTAGACTGCACAACTTTTTTGATGATTTGCATGTTTAAATTTTTAAGCATTGCTCCAGTGTGCAGCAGAAGACCTTGCTATTATAAGACTACTATGAAAGTTTTACAAAGCCAGAATTTTATATTAAGGCATTTAAAAACCCATTGTTGTATCATATTATCATATGTATCACCATGGCTGGAGGGAAAATGTTATTTGTTTCATTACAATTAATAACCGCTTCTGCAAGTTTATGATGAGAAAATTCGGTTTATTCTCTGATTTCCAGTATCTTATGTTATATATTCCAACCGACATTGGTTTACAGGTCCTAAAACTAGTACACAAGTTTATAGGATCCCACGATGTCCAGATGCTTAGTGTTTTTCTTCCTAACTCTAGTATAATTAGTTGCTCTTTTAGGAGTAATTCACAGAAAAATAATTTCCACTGACTCTACCTACTGCTTTTGACGTACCGTCTAAAAGACGTCTGACCAATTAAAATGCCAACTTTTATATTTCTGGCATCCTCAATATTTCAAGTCAAATCTCACCTACTCTTGAAGCTTTAGTTTTATGCACACCGTCTATCGTTCATACTCGAGATAATTTTTTCAACAATACTACATAACCAACACAGACATGTCTAACATAAAAACATAATGTTATTCAACTCTAACAAAGAATGTCTGTTATGTCATCGCTGACTATGGTTAAATTTGATTTAATGTGATTTTATTTTGGAACGCCCCCAAACCAGATTATAAAAAACGATTCAAGATCAGAGTCTCAGTTCGCGGTAACATTCTGGCAGTTTTCTAGTTTTCCTAATTTCCATTTAAATTTGATAGCGGTGGTAGGGACAGCTTACATAAAATAACATTCATGATGTTTTGTAAAGACGGTTATTGCCTCTAACAACCATGGGAGGCTTCAGCTAAGTCTGCTTTTTCACTGAATCACAACATTAAATGCCCTGATCTATTATTTCACTGTCACTTGACTAAATGCTACGAGTATAAATTGATTATTTCTCTGAATCTTTAGGTTTTTGTAACTGAGTAGTCTGAATCTGTTATTTTACTCAACCACTTAATTGGTTGAATGCTATGAATTATTCATTTCAGCGGCACTAGATTGAGAACAAATGAACTCTGAGTTTCAACCTTGAATTACCTGAATAAAGTTGCAGGTTCGCATGGATCAGCTGCTTCAAGTTTGATAGAAGGTTATAACTACAAAACACGAATAATTTCAACTCCAAAGTATGATAGCTTAGTTTTACTACGTTTTATTTACTGAGATATAAACATTTATGAATGCCGTTAACGCTTCGTACCTCAATGCGAAAAACATGAGCATGCATAAGACATTTCGAAAGCCAGATGGATTTAACCATTGAGTCCGTTTGTCGAATTTAAGCGAATCTAACCCGATTGTCACTCATTCATCGAAGTACATAAGAATTTACCCGCATCTGAGTGTCCAGACAGAGATACAGTTCATTCTAACCATCATTCTTCTCTTCTTAGAAATTCTGCATATATCATTTTACTTTAACTCCGTGCTACTTTTTAAGAAACTTCTCGTTTTTTAGCATCTTTATAATCACTTGGTAGATCTCACCAGTCTCTCAGTCAGACTGCATAGAAGTTCTTGGTAGACTGCAGACTCTACTAATGAATTTATTGAAGCAGTAACTTCGGTTCAGAAGAATTGGAAGAGCTCAACTCTGTAAACTTTGACAGAGACTTACAAGAAAAGCGTTGGCTCAGCGGCGAAGTTAACAAAGATCTGAAGAGTACGAGAAGCGTTCCTTAATTTTTTGGAAATTTGGGGTTAGTTGGAGATGATATTAGGGGCAGGTTACTAATGAAGATGAGAAGCTAATGATTAATCTCTACGAAGATATCAATAATCGTACCTTCAATACTGATCGTAATAACAATAGGTATGGTAATTAAATTACGGTGGTTATTAAAACATTAAATCTACAGACGAATTTTAAGTTATATTTGTTTGGGTATTTCTGGGTTTAAAAAAAAACATCGATTATGCTTGCAGATTTACCTTAGTTGCGTAAGAAGTGATAGTTATTTTAACAATCATCTATGCCTATTATGTTGTATGTTATTCAACGTCTCCTGCAACTGTAAATTTCACGATTGTTTTCATACCCATTAATAAAATTTCATTCAACAAATATTTCATTGAAAGTGAAACTCAATTCAACCTCTGAGGTTTGACGTTTCATGACACATTTCGATACTAAAATTGTGTATGCTTTAGAAACCACTTTCAAAGTATGTATGAACATAGATATATGTAGATAATTTTACTTGTCAATAATTATGTCGTTAACTTCAGAAAAACATAGAAAAACCGAAGAAAGCAGTTACTGTGACAATTCTAAAAAAGAATTAAATGAATAATGGGGCGCTGTCTGTATGAGGATACTCATTAAGAACATTGAATATATGTACGACGTGCCTGTATGTTAATTCATTGATTGAAATCAGCCAAAAATGTGCTACTCGAGGTCTGGACGATAGGACTTAATTATTGAACAGTAAAACAATCTATAGTTATGTAAGTATATACTTTAAGAGTGGTTACTTAATCTCACAATTTTACCATTGGAATGTTTAGTCGTTGTAGAGATCAAGCCATTGTATAGTATTGCAAAGGATTATTTAGGGAATATGGTACTGCTCCTGAATGTCGAGGAGCAAGGGCTTGTGTGATTCCTTTTCTGGCAGCTGGGGTGCTAGGCTGGTAAGAATTTTTGGTTAATGCTGTCATATTGTGTGTAGTAATTTAGTTTGTTGAGAATTATACAAGCGGGGCCAAGTTGATGACTCTCATGTGCAGTAGGAGCCGATTGTCAGTCATCTCTCTTCGGCGGAGAGATTATACCTAGGAAGAGCTTGTACTTCCAATTTAGCTTCTGTTCCTCAGACGCTCCTGTTCTTCGGACGCTCCCGTTCCTCAGATGCTTCTGTTCCTCGGATGCTCCTGTTCTTCGGACGCTTCCTATTCCTGGGAAGTTTTGGTTCGTCCCGAGGCCTGTTTTTCACTTATTTGGCCAATGTCTGAAACGTGGCCCTGTCTGCATAGCTAAGGTTAAGATCATTCCTTGTACTGTCCCATTATCGTAAAAGTCAAGTATTTGTTTGTGTTCAGGAAATAGATAATATATGATAGGGTCTTTATCCCTCTCCTGACTTGTGTGTCGGACCCTGACGTTAGTCCTCCTTCCCCCTTTGTTGCAGTAGAGCTATTTTGAACAATAAAAATATTACCTAACAAGGTTACGACTTATTTGTCCTAAGGCTTCTGAGGCCTTATGACCTAACTAATTATACAAGTTCCATGCTAATTTTTAGTTCGAAGCCTGGTGTTATTTGTTGTCTTAGGAGCAAAAAAAGTTTCATGAAGCCTTAATTTTTGGTTATAACTATTTAAAACGTGCGAGTACGTTCAAAACACTTTTTAGGTAAATAAGATACTTTTATGATAGAATAATAATATTTTTTTTTCGCTGTGGTTACAAATACAAATGTAGAACTTGCTTTCGATGAAAGATGATCATTTTAATGGAAAAACGTTATTAAATATTTGATATACCCATTGCTAAAAATAAAACTGTGATTTTAATTACTGAAAATTTAGGGATCGTTTTTTCCTTTTCTTCTTGGGCAATCTTAGTGATAAGCTGTACTTTCAGTTCTTGCCTGTTGAAAGCATCCACAGCATCAGGAACCCTACAATAATACAATTGGTCAAATCAGGTGGATGCAGGATGGTGTTCCTTGTCATCGACGAATTTGTGCAAGAAATTATTTGGAAACAAAGTTTCAAAACCAAGTCGTCAGAGTAGGACAATGCTCTGGAGTGGTCACTTAATTAGGTCTCCATACCTCACTCCATGCGACTTCTTTTTGTTAGAACTCTGAGATATAAAGGCTACATAGGTCCCTGCAGAGTGTAAAAGACTTAAAAGAGATGATTACAGAGAAGTTTAATACACACATGAATGAAATATACGGATAAAACGTGGAAGGAAGACGATGAAGGAAAATATTCGAGAATGCGTTAGGAAAGACGGTGGGCAAGTTTGAAGGCAATAAAATCACACTGTGATTTCAAGGAATAGGATCATTATGTGTGATCAAGGTTTTTCTCATTAAAATGATGATTCTAATTCATCGAAAAGGGGTTTTGCCTTTTTGTTTGTATTCATGATACAAAAAATACAATTATTATTTTATCATATGAGGGTATTATTCATCTAAAATGTGTTTTAAATCCATTCACACGTTTTAAGCAGTTACAAGCAAAGTGTTAATTTTGTTAAATTATTTTTTTACAGTAAAGACGCAAAAAATACATTGCAGCATCAAGACTAAATGAAAACATTTCAAACATATAATTAGTTAGTGAGTTATTAATATTCAAACACAGAGTTTCTGGGCCTTTCTGAAACGCTCTATATGATAAATACTCCACTGTAGAAACAAGAAAGTAAAGTAAAAGTTTGTTCAGCTGAGAATATATGTACACCTGCATTGTCCTATATTATATTATGGACAATCCTGTGTCGTATTAGAAAAAAGCCCCGAAGGTAAATGTCTATTCTATAGTTTCTTTTACTTCTCTTCAAAATAACGACACAAAAGTTTGGATCCACAAGCTCGTCCAACTTGCTCAGGGTAAATAAAAAACGCATGCCAATCCCTAAGGAGTTGAAGCCACGACAGTTGCAAGTTCCGAGTCCGCAAATATTGTGTCTCAGACAACTGCACTAGCCTGCTGTCCCTATCCAGAAAGAAGTAAAAACTCGTTATTTCAGATGCTGTATTGTTGCAATTAACTTTTAAATCACTCCTACTTCTCTCAAATCTATCTTTACTCTCATTGACACAAGAACTAAATCCAGTCGATATTTAAACTAAGCAGAGAACTTAATCAATTTCCTCACTACGGCCAGTTATATCATGGATCTCAGCGGTGATCACTCAAACGTCAAATCCAACTCATGAGATCACATCTCTCCCAGGGTAGTGTTGACCTACACCTCCATTAATCATCAGCTTTGTTAATTAATGCAGTTCTGGGAGCGACGCCAAGACTTGGAGACACTTTGGATTCTGGAAGTTGCCGTCCTGCCTTTCTTGATGGTTGTTCGCATAACTTTGGCCGAGATCTCCATGGCGATCAGAATGACATGCTTTTAGTAACTTGGCTCATTGGGAGTAATACGAAAGTTTCCTGGCGTGGTTCGCAAGCCGTGAAGAAATATTCAGATAAATGAAATATTATATCAATGGAAAACTATTACTTTACTCCGTACTATAACAAAGAAATATGTAGATTGAGGTTGCTAGATTGATACGAGTTAATTTATAACCTTTATTTCTTATCGCTTGTAATATTTCTGTTGCTTGAAGTTACCACCATCAGCGATAATCTCAAAGGACAAAATAACTTGGGGGATTTCAGTGAAGAACAGAACTGTGAATGTTCTGGTCGCCAGTGTCTTGTGAAATTGTAACCCAACAACAGAGAACTTATTCCCAAAATTTGTGTCTGTTTATTTTCGAAAAATATAAATTAAGCATTTGTTGCTAAAGGTGCACTCACTTCACTCAACCAGTAAAGATAAGTGAAGGTATGCATTATAAGGGGCTTCTAGAATCACATCTGAGAGGGAGAAAGGACTTGGCTCAATTTAGGCCATTTATTTGCAGCCACTTGAATTTTAATTATCAAAGTATCATCCCACTTCAAAATGATGCTTTTCTTCTAAATTGTACGTGAGAAACAGGATAAATTCAAATTCAGAGAAACAAAAGTTGAACCAAATAACTGGAATACATGTGTTTTGTATTAATATTTTCTTGTGATATTGTATGGGTGGAAGTGCAGGATTATTTTAAAATTATACTTCATTTCAAAGTCATGGATAAATTTTTCATGAAAACTTGTGCGTGTTTTCATGTACAACGTATATGAAAGAAATCTATGAGCATGACACAGTTATACAATGAAAAATTGTACAAACTCGCTTATAAAGACTAAAGTCATAATACCAACTGGATTCATTGACAAAAATATAAATGGAATAAAATGAGGCGAAAGGAACAAGACTTTTGGTTCATTCTTGGGGCAGTACCCAAGTTCCATGCCGTGATTCTTGCTTCCGATGGTCATATCCAAGCCAACCACGGCGGCAGGGGGCTTCGAACCCGGGCCTTCCCGCATCGCAAGCGAGTTCGCTCACCAGTCGACCAAGCTGGTGGTGGACACTTCCAGAGTACTGCATAGCATGTCCTAACATAGTAAATTAGTGAAAGAAAGGAATACAAAAAAGAAGTTCAAGGAATAGTGAAAACCTCGTACCTCTAAGTGAGTACAACACTCATTCTATGATACACCTACTCGTACTAAATCTCGTCACAGTGCAACTATTCACTGTGAACATCACAAAACTAATTCAGGAAAATAAAAGTTCTTTTATGTAAATGTTCTCTGGAGATTGAATTAGTTAACAACCCTCAAAAATGGTCAATGGAATTTTTGAAGCAGTTTTATTCTCTGCCGAGGTGACGTTTGCATTTGTTCAAACTAAAGGTTGTGTCGCTGTCCTCAAGTAATCATTTGAAGCCTTCAAACCTGACAAATCTTTAGATAAACGAAAGGAAGAGAGGAGATAAGGATGATTTGGGTAGCCATATCGTAAACTTTCCTTCACTTCTGCCGTCCTAAAATTAATAGGAACGATTATTATGGTATTCTGGAAAAACTAGTCCATCCCACGTCTCACAGATTATTTCTGAAAGACGAGTATATTTTTCAAGCTGAAAATGCTTCGATAGACACGTCATTATGTTATAGAAAATTGTCTGGAAAATTATAAAATACTTGCCTCAACGCCATCGTTTCCTGCAACGCTAACGATGGTCCAATCTTTCAACTTGAGCGCTTTTGATTCGCGTTGGAGAGTCAAGTCCGATGTCTGTTCTATCAGAAACGTCGTCATCTCTAATACAGATAAAAAAGTATTTTCTTGAAAAGTAAAGGAAAATTTCTTTACATCAAGTCTATCAGATCCACAAGTTCATTCCAAATGGGATCAATATTGTTAAAGAAGAGACAAAAAGACCAGTTTCCTATCACACAACACTTCTTCAAAGTAAATAGAAATTTTTTTTTATTCGCTGTTTGCATCCTTTCAAAGGATTGCATTTGGTATTTGGAATACATAATTACAAACTCGCACAAAATTGATGGCTTCTCTATGACTCAAAGAACTTCCCTCGATGAATCCCAATGCTGAAGAGGACTGCAAGCACTTATCAAACTCCAATACATTGTTCTTCAGAAGTTTGCTAAGGGGCCTTTCGTCAAGTTCAGATGACGCTCTTTAGTTTCTTTTTCAGAACTTTTGTATCGAAACATACAGCCTTGTCAACTTATGCCAAGCTGAGCAAACGTTATGAAGACAAAATAATTTCTTCACGAAATTCGACGAACATGAATGATGACTTAAAAATGTATTTTTGTAAATAAAAATTAAATTTATTTCAACGGTAGTCCCCTTATGAGATCATTGTTTTCTCTTAGAGTGAAAGATTTTGTCAAGAGTATCGTCAGCTACGGAATTCTTAACATGAGAGATGCCGAATTGTGAAGATGTTGAAACGATTACGAAACCCCCATTCTGTGACGGAAACGAAGATTGATATTTTTCATAGATAATAAATTTCACTAGGAGTTTATTTGTAGAAATTGCATTTTGTTCGGGTTCATAATGACGGGCTGTGGTACTTGAAAATAATAGCGGTTAGGATTGTAAAAAAATTGATGCCTTCTTATCCTTTTGAATTAAATTTCTGCTTGAACAAAGCTTCTACGAACCCTCGTACATATGTTGCATGGAGTAATAAAGATGTCTGTTATATCATTAAACAGTTAGGGTACTCTATAAAGCTGAACACTTAGTGCAGGCTATAAGGACATGCTCAAAATTTTCTTTTATAAATTTCCTGAGCTCCTGTTCAGTAGTGACAGGACTAGAACCCTGGCTGCTATCAGATGTGCGTTCGGATGGAAACCGTTTAGGGGTTCGAGACTGCGTGATCTAGCAACAGGCCGTGCATGTTTTGCCTGATGACTATAGATTTATGTATTAGATCCGAACTTTAGCCAAAAAATGCAAAATTTATTATTCCAAGTACCCAAAAGTATCAATCAACATTAATTAAAATATTCTCTATTGGCCTGAAAACATTTTTGCCATCGTTCCGGTGACAAATCAATTTCGAGCTCGTAATGCAGTTTGAAAATTGTGCCCCAAATGAAACTCGTAAAGCAGCAAGTTGCGAAAAACCTCGCAGGACGGCTCCATTGTTGGACAAGCAAGAACAAACAATGTATGTTGCGTAAGAAAATTCTGCGCAAAATGGCTCCAAGAACCAAGTTTCCCGTGGGAAAATTTTCCTTTGTTTTTATAGATCAAGTTCGGAAACTTAGTTGGAGACCTAGTATGTAAACATAATCCTAGATTCCTTTTTACATTTTCTACGATGCTTTATTTTGTTTCAATTAGATTACGACTATAATGAAATCTCATGGCATTATGGGTGGAGTCTTTAAGAAATCATTTCACTGGCTGGCTATTCCTTATACTCTTCTCATAATTAAGAACTGAACTACTACCTTCAATACTTAGTCCTGCACCTGAACTGAACGCCATTAAAATCTTTACATTGTTATTGTTCTTTGAGTTTGGGTATTAATTATTTCACATATTCCATTATCTAGATAATTATTTTTAAAAAACAATATTTAAATTACATGTTATTGAATTTAATACGTTGATATTATGTATGTGAGTAAGTTCTAGAATTTTCAACTGTTATTTTCCCTGTGGTTGAATTAGCGGTGATGGTTCTCCTAACACCTGGAATTAAATAAATGTCATAATTTCATAATGATTTCAAAGTTTCATTTAAAACCTGAAAATAAAGAGAGATGTTATGGTCACTGACAGTTGAACATTGCAAAATGCTACACCACTCTGCCATATGATTTGTTTAAAATCTGTAAAATTATACTCAATTTAATTTAGAATTGTGAAACACTGTCCTGGATTGAGTGAGAACAAACTGGTCGTGCCACGCTGTCTGTAATTAACACCTTGTAAGCAGGGTACGGCAACATGACTTTAATTTTTTGAAAGAATTTTGCTTTGAAAAGAGGAAGTTACGTTGCTGCACCCTGTACAACACCTCTACATATACAACTGAAACAGTTGCGTTCACCGCAAGATGAGGTCTGTGGTGATAGTATTGCTGGCGTAAATATGGTAAATACATTAATCACTACCCTGCAAATTTTAAATATAAATAGTTTAGTTGATACAAGTTAATGAAAATTCATTACCATGTGGAAAGTGCTTCGTATGAATTTAACAATGAAACTATGAGAAGAATGATGTCTAGATTGCAAAATAATTTATCAACATTTGAAAAATACTTTCTTTTTTCTTGGTATGACAAGCCCTAACATTTGTTTTGAGACACTTTTCAAAAATGTGGTATTTTGTGCTCTTTGTCCCCTTGTGTGACTCGTGTTGTCTTCATTTATCATTAACGTGGAGCTGAGCAACAGCACTGTAGTTTTGACATCTATATATTTCCACAAAAAATTGCACTAATTATTTTTGAGAAAAAAGTGAATTAGGACGCTAAGGTAGATATTGTTAACCATCAACATCTACGAAAGATAATCACCTAAAAATACATTACTCACGAGAATGAGTCTTGAACCCCCACTTAACTAATGTCTCTTTTCAAGAACTTATCGTTTAGTTATGTTATGATGTGTTGTACATTTGCGCCCTATTTCTTTCATCAACTCGTATGTGCTAAAACGTGTTTGTGATGATCAAGTGCGAGGCCTTTAACATGCATTAGGACAACGGTTTCAATAACTTGCTTATGTTCAGTCTGATGATGCGTTACATTGTATTATAGGACCTCAATATTTACAATTGAAGAAGTGAGTGAGTATAACAAACCCTGCTCTGCACGTCGCGTCCGAGTGATCTTACGAGGGTCTGTGTAGGCTGCTTCTGGAAAATCAACGTGTGAATACTCTAGTGAATACTCAACGAGTGAATATTCAACGTGTGAATACTCAACGAGTGAATACTCAACGAGTGAATACTCAACGAGTGAATACTCAACGTGTGAATACTCAACGTGTGAATGTTAATAAGTTGAAAGTTGGCACGCAGCTAAGGAGCAGCTGTCAGATAGTTTCACATAAGTTTCAGACGAGTCACTCATTACTTGCCAACTTTCTCATTTGGTTATGGATTGAAGCAACAGCTTCCACTGTAAACATGTTCTCTCTGCTGCACCCTCAATTCACGCTACAGTTTGCTTCCAATTAGTGATCACGAGCGAAGTTGAGGTTTGTAACGATCTACTCATGGAAACTTTGGCCATCATTAAGGTATGCGTGGAACGATGGTAACGGAGGTGTTGATGCTTTCAGTGCTACATTGCTCAACGCCATCGGTTTCCGAAGTATTACGGTTACGGTTGGGATGAAAGTTCAAATTGGATCAGAGTTTGAAACTTCATTCCTCGTTAATTGCATGACGTGCCAGTGTGATACAAATCTTGAAAATTTAAATGCAAAGTCAATAACGTGTGCCACAATTAACTCATAACTATGATTCTTTATGTTCGATATTGGAACTAATTGTGTTCCAGTTAATAGACATGTGAGGTTATAACCATTGAAGACACTTTCCCTGTAATAAATGAACTGCCGAAATCGTTATTTATTCTTTGTTAAGCGACTGTGAGCACTAGAGTGTCTGGTAAATGAAAAAAACAAATAAAAACTAAACCAGCTTCAGTTTTAATAAAAATTTACTGCATGAGCATGCTAAAAATTTGTATGCAACGAATTACACACAGAAAACAAAGGTGAAAAATTGTTTTCCAAATTAAATATCTACATTTATAATTGACAATGTACTCCATCTCTCTCTCTCTCTCTCTCTCTCTCTCTCTCTCTCTCTCTCTCTCTCTCTCTCTCTTTCTCTCTTTCTGTATCCGTGTGTTTCTGTCCAATTACTTCCTATCTATTACTGAATGAAAATGATTGAAAAAACTGAAATCAGAACGCGTATGCATGTATTATAAGCATTGTATTGTGGATACCAAATGGACCGGATCACTGCAAAATGCTCAGTTTTTTCTGTTATTAGTTTTTATTTCTTACACGGCCATGTTATCGGTAGAATGGAATGGCAAAATGGAAGTTCTGTATATATTGATGAAAAATATTCACGGGGGCAAGATAAAAATGTATTTTATTTCATAGGTCTTTAATTCTTTCACATTTAAACCAAGGAATAACAATGAGTACTATCTGGGCCCTGTTATCAGTAGATAAGATGCAGAAAGGTAGTTCTAAATGAAATTATAATAATAGAAAGTATTCACTTCAAACACAATAATTCGTTGTTAATTTTTAATCCATTCATCTTTGTAATAATTTCAAATTAGTTATATATAAATCATGGAATTTCCACGGGAACTGTCTAATCCCATTCCACTATATCCCACTATCCCACTGTATAATAATACCCAACTCGTTGCTTGCTTGCTTGCTAGCTTGGTCCGTCTCTCTGTTACGCTCTTAAGGATTTAGATATGAGGAAATTCGTCTACGAATAAGATGAGATACCACGAATTTCATCCCTAAATTACGATGGCAAATAAAGTTTCTGGAATATATATTCAAAAGTCAAAATACTGTATTGAAGCTTTTGATCCTGTCGTACATAAGCTATATCACATATTTTTTCAGCTAAATTTCTTCGTAGCTGTTGAAACTTCATGCGGAGTGTAGGCCCCTGGTTTAATAACGCACAGTTTGTTGCTTGCTTGCTTGCTTGGTCCGTCTCTCTGTTACGCTCTTAAGGATTTAGATAGGAGAAAATTCGGTTGGGTATACACGTATTGTAAGCATTGTATTGTGGATGCCAAAGACACAGTCTTCAGTGTGGAAACTCCTTCAGAATGGAAACTCCTTCACAAAGCCCACGTCCACTGGCAAATAAGATGAAATAATTCAGTAAAAAACACGTGACTTTTCTGTGTGGATCTACTAGTGTACATATACAATAGACAATGTATCTCCATCTCTCTCTCTCTCTGTATCTGTGTGTGTCAGTCCCATTACTTCCTATCTATTGGCGGAGAAAAATTATTGAACTGAAATCAGAACGGGTATGCATGTATTACAAACATTGTATTGTGGATACGAAAGGCGCCGGGTCACTATGAAATACTCCATATTTTCTGTTATTAGCTTTCTTCTCTTACACGGCCATGTTATCGGTAAATACGGTACAGAATGGAAGTTTTGTATACATATACCCATGAAAAATTATTCAGAATATGATAGTATCACGGGTAAAACGAAAATATCTATTTTGTTTCATAGACCCTTAATTTTATCTCTTTTAAACCAAGTAATTTCAACGAGTACTATCAGGGCCAGTTTATCAGTGGATAAGATACAGAATGGAAGTTGAGTATATATTAATGTAAATCATTCATTTGAAACACAATAATTCGTCGTAAGTGTTTAAAACATTCATCTCTAGAATAATTTTAAATTAGTTGAATCTAAATTGTGGAATTTCCACGGGAGTTGCCTAGTTTAGGATATAATTTAACAGAATATGAATATTTCTACGAATTCTTGGAATAGCTTGAATTTTAAAACAATGAGACACCCTGAATGTCGAACAAAATATTAGTGAGGCTAAAAGGAGTAAACACCTAATCATAGGGAACTCAAACCACCTATTTTGTCGTAAGTCAAACAATAAGACATCACCATTGTTCATTGAAAAACTCATGAAATGGAAAGGTAGCATCCTTCTAAGGAAAGGTAGCACCCTTCTAAGGAAAGTAGAACTTTTGCAACATTTTGAAACCTTGATCTGTACAGTCAAAAAATAAATTCAAAAAGGCCATCATAGCAAGCATTCTTCTACAAATAGAGGACACAGGTCAAATTTTTCAGGTAAAACTAATCAATGAAGCAGTGAACAAAATCTGTACAGAAAACATGTCATCTATTGAACATAGATCTGACGTTTAATACATCAGACCATATTATCTCTTCGAAAAAGACGGCATTGCTGACAGGGGCTTACTGACTATAGCCACCGTTTGAGAAACTGATGCCACTTCTACGAGAACACTTCAACGACAATCCAAGAAGAAATTGAAACGAGATCCTCAAGTCCAACGCTTTTGCCAAGATTCATAAGCTTAGAAAGTTAAGACATAATAACTCACTCTGAAAATCGGTTTAATCCCACAACTGCAAATAGGTTGACCTCCTTAACTAAAGAGGGCCAAATTGGTACTTTGAGAAATCTGAAGTTAAATATAATGTTTGTACTAAACGATATTAGTTTAAGGATGCAATAAACATATCTCTTGCCTCCTCCAACCTGCTGCCTTTCACCCTTCCCTCCCTCTTGCTTTTACCCACACAGCAAGGCCCTCCAGAGCGAAGCAGTCATAGAGGCACGCCTTTAGCCTCGGCTAAGAGGCTTTAGAGCGATGCAGTCGCGCCTAAGCTGCCAAGCGAAGATTGTCAATTGAATGAAGAGTTTGTGTCTGCTAGTGTTAGGCACAGCAAGAGCAGGGAGGCCAGGCTGCACGCAAATTGCTCTGGTGTGCTGGTGATTCTGCGCTGTTGCTGTTGCCTCGTCACTAATGCACGCACAATCGTTTGTTGCTCCGTTAGCGATGAATGTTCTGCCTCTTGCTGTCTCTTGAAAGACCTCTGTCGCTTGTTACTTCTTCAGTAATGAATCTACGGTAGCTTTTTGCTTTTTTAGGGATGAATGCCATTCTAGAATTTGTATAGAGGCGCTTTTCAACCTGCAAAACTGCTTAACACCTCTGTGAAACGCGACTGTTCTGCCTCTGGCTTTGGACATCACTGGCTGTAACCGACATGGTTGTCCTAGACATGCCTGCAGTCAACATGGCTACCACAAGTCTAGCAATATCAAGCACGGCTACTTTACACACAACTGTGAGTGGGATGGTAATACCAACTGAGAATAATTTATGGAATCTAAATGTTATACGATTGTTCAATTAATTTGCATATTTAATCCATTTAATTTTATTCTAAATTGAACTATGAAGCATTATTACTGATATAAAAGTGCAGTGAAGGAAACTTTACAAGTTCAGCTCCTCATATCAAACGCATTTCAACTTGTACAGACCAAAAGTTTGAGTACTTGCAGGAAGCACCGGCAGTAAAAGTAAAAGACTTCGTCTTCCTATTTCTTTCTGGGGAAGGAACAAAGAGGAAAAGGGTTTGGGTACATCGCTCCATCCTCAGCATGAACGTTGTCCGGTTGTAACCTGAGTGTAAACTGGGAAAATTTTACGGTTTGGGGAGAAATTTCGGCACCATAAAATGTAAAGGAGGAGTTGATTTGAAAGTGATTTCTTGTTTATTAACTGTCACTTTTTTCTGATAATGTGCAGGAAAACTTCAGAAATGATTCCCTACTTCTAAGCGGCCATAAAGTACCAGATTATTATGCAGTTCTTACACTTGTAATGGATACGTAATATGTTAGTAAAAATTATAGTTTTGATACCTCAAATTGGCCCTGATTTTATTTTCACTTATTTTGGACATGGGATAATTTTTGCCAAGTACAAATGAAGTTCCTTGAAATCCTGTTTCCAGATTCACTTCACTAGCAATGGTCTAGTTGATCAATAAATTGGAATTGTTTTTAATTAATTCAGATGATTTTTCAACCAAAGTGCTTAAACCTAATTATAACAGCTATTTGGAGAACTCTTCCTAAGACGCTTGAAAGTTGGGCAGCAAGTTTTTGAAGCAGGTATTCAAGCGGGGCTTCAAAATTTTCACGATTTACTCAAACCGTCGAAAACAAGAAGTTCAAGCTAGTGCTTCTCGGTAAAGTCAAGCATTGCACTATTTGAAAGGCGTAGGGCGGACGCTCACAGGGAAGTTCTAATTGAATTTAGCCTCACGTCAAAGAAGCAGAAGTAGTCTTGTAAGTCTTGAAAAGCTCACCTGGCTTCTAACTCGTTTTTAGGCTTTCCTGTAAGAATATGGAGACGGTTTACGACGCCTGCCTCAGATCTACAATATTATAAAAGAAACTTTATTGCTCATATAATTGTGAGCTTGCATTTTGAAAGTTGTATTACGTTAAAAAACTCTTTATTCAGTATTTTTACTATTTATTGTCCTTTGTTGAATATCGCTCCTTTTCGCAAGTCAACGGAATTCCCTCAGAAATTTAGCTTCTGCAAATAACCGAGTAATCGAAAGCTTGTATAATTCCGAATAAATTAAATTACAACAAGACTCATCAAGAGACGAGGGCTGGAATTTGCATTGGCGCTCTTTGTCTCTTAAACAATGTGAGGTACGAGGATGTGATGTCATAGATCACAGCACGCCACAGCGAAGGCGTATTGACACTTAACTTGGACTGAAAATTATTTCTTCTCCATTATTTTTCTGTATTTATTTTTTTATGTATTATGACAAGGGATTTGATAGTTAAGTGCACAGCACCCTGTACTGAATGCTCATAACATTAAAAAGATTTCCCGTTTTGCTGATCGAACCTATTACTTTTCATGGATTCTTATTTTCAAGCAATTTTCTCAGATTTTTGTTTCGCACTCTCTATCTTCATTTTCTCAATGATTTCTCAGTAAGGTTCTCTCATCTAGCACTCTTCAACATTTTTTTAAAATTTCCTCTGGTTTTGGAGCAGCTAAAAATAAGTCATTTCAGGAGCTGGAATAAACAATCGTGTGAAGCTACATTCTGGTATCAAATACAGCAAGTCACGATTTCCTCTCCAACTCTGATGGAGAGAATACCATCTGGCAGCGATTCTTATTATCTTAATCGGACAAGACCTTCGACTGAAAAACAGGGCAGTAGAATTCGAACCCGGGTCTTTCCACTCGCAAGCAGATTCGCTCACCAGTCGACCAAGCTGGTGAGGCCTGTAGATGTGACCTGCCGATCTGAGGTTAGGGAAATTTAGCACGTAGGACAGAATTGCCCATCCTATCGCAAGCAGAGTTTTCAAAAATTATCATTAAATACAAAGAAATTGAATAGATCTATGGTCGTGAAGAACCCACTCGATTTTTGCTGCTCATCTTTCGCACTGTAAGCAACAAATATTCGAGATCGTATTCAGTGAAGGCAGTTCGAAGGGAGTGACTACAGTAAGGCATACTGATAGTGGACACGGTTGATATTTTAGGCCCATTCTCATGATCGAATCATAATCATCTGCCCTTGACTCACGTACAGTTATCACTGTTCAAATCAAGAGAAATTGGAGCCTGTGAGCGTTTGTTGTATGACAGTGGGAAAACGAAAGGGTGTCATATGCATCCCAACAATAACGATTACCATAACTCAGATTTAAGTTATCTAAATATTTTGCATACATCCAATTGTACGTGGATAATTTAAGAAAACCCCTCAGAGAATCTCCATGGTATCAGGTGTATGTTAGCTGCCACAGTCTCGTGCAGTTACTTCTTATTGAAGTAAGCTGAGCGAGACCTATCATCAAAGCTCTAGACTCCGCAGTGGAAGCATTGCATGAATGCTTAGCAATGCGTTAGGCATAATATAATGTTAATAATGGGGTGCAAACATGATATTAATTCAAATGCAGAAACCGAAAATCTAGAATCACTAGCCAGTTCTCGTGGAAATTCCATGATTTAGATTTGAATAATTTGAAATTATTATAGAGATGAACGTATTAAAGATTTACGACGAATTATTGTATTTTGAATGAATATTTTTATTCATCTAATACTAAGAATGACCGTCGTGTGTTTATATATTTATTTATTTATTTATATGTTTCGTGTCACGCTCTTAAGAATAGATAGAAAGAAATTAGCACTGGCAGTCTTGGTTTCACTTCACTGGTAAATTAATACACTTATTTTCGCTGTACAAGTGAACTATAATAAGTCACTTTCAAAAAAATTAGAGAGATCCAGAGCCTTATATACTCGAGTCCGTATCGTGGATACCGAGTTCGGCGGGGTATTGCATATTACAATATACATACACAAGCTCGCAGTTGCTTTCAGTAATGCTGAAATTCTGTATCTAGGATATGACATGAATGGCTGTACCTACTTCTGTCACAAGAAAAATAAATTACCTTTGAAACAAGCTTAAGCCTGGAAACTCCACTCGAACGAAAAAAAGACTGAATCGAGAGCGAAAAAGGATAGCGAGAAAAAGATTAACTGAAGAACAACAAGCTGTTGTAAGGCAACAGAGGCGGGATCAATATGCAAGTAGTTCAAAAGAACGAGTAGAGGCCATACGTTCAGCAGCAAAAGTAAAGCAGGCGCAGAGGCGTGAACAGGAGGATGATGACCAGCGTTATGTTCGTAGAAGGAATCACAGAATAGCAGCGCAAGAAAGAATAGCTGCAAGAACAGTATTTGCCATCAATTTTGATGTCATGGGTATACTAGTGTATACAGAACTACCATTCTGTATCTTATCTAATGATAACATGGCCCAGATAGTACCCGTTGAAATTTTTTGGTTTAAAAGTGATAAAATTAAGGATCTATGAAATAAAATGCATTTTTCAGTTTTACCCATGGTACCATCAGAATCAGAATATTTTTCTGAAATATATACAGAACTTTCATTTTGTATCTTACCTAACGATAACATGGCCGTGTCAGGGAAGAAAGTTAATAACGGAACAAATGACGCGTTTTATAGTGATCCGGTGCCTTTGGTATCCACAATAAAATGATTGTAATACATGTATATCCGTTCTGATTACAGTTCAATAATTTATCTTTAGTAATAGGTAGATAGGAAGTAATGGGACGGACACACACAGATACAGCAAGATGGAGATACATAGTCGATTATATATGTAGATAATATAAACAATCTCGGATAAACATATTGTACCAATTTATACTATAATAAGAGCCGCGTCCGTCCGTCTGTACGCGTGTCACAGTTTTCTAATCGATAGTTTTGATAGCAACAAGGATAAAGCTTAAGAAATACAATAAATCATTCTATTGCATTATTTTTTTGTGTCAATTTAATTCCCTTTCACTGGCATTATGGTATCCAGAATACACAATCGGTTTATTTTTACAAATGGAAATTTTCTTTGGACTTTTTCCTATTCAAATTCATCATGATGCTTTGATATTTTTAATTGATAATGCGAAAAGAAATGTTTTAAATTAGTTTGAGAAGGAACCTTGCTACCACTTAGTATAGGGCCAAAGATTTTGGAAATTGAGTTATTGTTTTCAGAATTGTGATTTTCTTGAAAATAGTTTTAAAAAGGTACCTTATTTATGGGCCACCCTGTATAATAGACGCTCTTACGGATTTAGATAAGAGGAAATTTCGTAGGGTATACACATATTGTAAGCATTGTATTGTGGATACCAAAGGCACATCCATCAATGGAGAAACTCTTTCGCAAAACCTGCGTCCACTGGCAAGTTAAAATGAAAAATTTAGTGAAAACCGTGATTTTTCACGTGTGGATCTAGTACATATGGTTTCCCTTTTAGCCAGGTAATAGACAAATAAAGGATGTGCTTGGAAAATGTACACACATTAGCAATGCACAAAGATATTATTAGGTATACATAAAAGACGTCTCACAGTTTACTAAAATATAAACTTGAGAAGCGGTAAAAAATTAGGTTCTCTCTGATCATTTTGTTTTAATATTGCAAATACCAAGTGATATTTATTCACTTCATTGGTTATGCGAATATATCATGCATTCTGATGCATCATACTCATCTGGATAATATGCAGCATTTTAAAGGGTACTACAATGGATTATGTATTGATAAAACAGTTTTTGCCTTGTCAGCAAAAGCTATACACAGTGACGTCATGCCTTGTAGTAGGAATACTTGCTCGAAGGCAAACTAGGACTTTTTCTTCTGACAAAGTAGAACTGCTACAGAAACATCGTTGCGTGTGTGCAAGACACTAGAGCTCATGTACTGAGACAGTGTTGTGTGCTCGAAGAAATGCTATCTATGTAACTGGTGAAAAGACACTTTTCTACGCCCAGAGACTGCTGAGACCGCACAAGCTTTGTCGTGTGTCATAATAGTTATATCTATATCTAATCACTGTATATCTTATGGATGATCTCCCACTACAATAATGGAGCATTTTATTCGCATATCAGAAGTTTATTCAAAATTACAATTGACTTGAATTCAGTAAAACACCGAGCACAACACTTGTTTACTGAAGTAAAGATGAGGTTCACCGGCAATCTTTTTTACTCCAGTAATTTCATCCCAGTCTGAACCTTGAGAATTTAGCGCAATCTCTGCAGAGAATCTTGCCCACATTTCCAACACTCTTCTCGCTCTAGCACGGTACCGCTGGAGCGCACCGGCTGTGGCGGCACACAACCACCTCAGTTAATTCCTTTGGGAATTACAAATACTGCGATCTATTAGTGTTACGCTTGAGCTACGCCAGGCGAGAAAAATGAGGAAAATTTACAGTACCTGTTTGAAAGTAACCTTTTCATAATTATTGAGTTCAAATATGAAGTTATCACTACCTAGAAGTAATCTGTACCTCTACTGCGGTGAAGAAAAATTTGAATTAATGTTTCTGCTTGAAAGCCGTCATTATCGACGCTGTGCAGTTGCGGAGGAAAATAACTGAAGCATTTGTGACTGCTAGTATTCTGAACCCTTCGCAGATTGGAGCAATAAAAATTAATCTACAGAAACTTGTATTCACTTGGATTATGATGGTAATGGTTTAGATTAATCTAGACTATGAATCCAAATACTAACAGTTTGGATTATAAAGACAGGCTGGAAATTATTTTCGACCATTCTGAAAAAACCATGATGATTGTGTGAAGGGATATTGAAGAAATTATTCATTTCAAAATATTAGATAATAATCAAACAATTTCTACTACTCTCTACAAAAATTGGTCCATTATTTGTTTGTATGTCGCTATGGTGCATAAGCGACTCTCTTAAAAATATCGTTATTGTCCTCCATAAATAGCAGTATTGTCCTCCATCGAGATAATGCCTGATCATGCCACGTTCGATCAAACAAACACCACATGAAAGAGCTCAATTCGTTAAATTTTGCTCTATTCTGCAAGTTTTCCTGACGTTGCCTTTAAATGTAACTTATTTAGAATATTATGTCACCATTTGGATGGTCATAGGTCGACATTAGAGAAATACTTGGAAACGGATATCATGGATATTTTTTATTACTACTGAAATAAGCACGAAAGTAACATTTATCAGCCGATTGACCAATGACAGGAATTAAAAAAGAAAAACAGAACGATATTTTATTTCCAATTAGTATACAGTACATATACATTGAAATTTTAATTCCTAAATGCTACCTTCTTCTGACTAGGAAAGCTCCTCCTGGTTATTGTTCCAGTCTTTCTGTGTCGTAACTTGAAGTAGAGGCTCTCAGAAACACGTAAAAATAAGCTAAATGTTTGAGGAAATAGTCAGTTTGTCAGTCAGCCTGCCTGTTCTCCTAGGTCAAAAACAGGAAAAATTTGGGTGCTTAGTGGAGACACGAACCAGTGCAGCACAAACAACGCTCACCAAACACTCAACTACAATGAAAAAAAAACAATAAAAACAATGAAAATTATTTTAATGATTACGTACTTTAATTGCCAGGATTTTTCATCCATAATATGGAGCCGACAATCGAACTACTATCGTTCGAACCAAAAAAAGAAAAAACAATTAAAAAATACATTACAAGTAATTTAAAATACTATGCTTAGTCAGTGTTTTGCTCACTTCATTTGTATGGGCCTTCAGTACAAGAAGCAAAATCATTTCCGAATACTGGCAATCAATATGTGCAGAGAGTAAGTGCTCGTTACAACAGATTGCTTCATTATATAATACAAATTTAAGTTGGATAAAATATTCCATAAAAAGATAATCTAATAGTTTAAAATAGTCCATCCACATCACTATCAATCGACCAGTTTTGCCCACACAGTTATGTCATACAGACCAAAATAAATGATGCTATAATGATTGTTGTAGGCAATATATCAATGCTGAATGTCAACGACCTTCAAAATTGGTAAAATTAGGCTCTCGTTCAGCCAGCATTTGATGTATGGTGACTTGACAGGTGGACCAACATCATTTGCATATCAACGCCAGCGCAAGCCCTCCGACATCAGTTCGGATCGTGAATCAATGAGTACAATTAATCAAGTCATAGAGAGATAAAAAGCACGAGGTCCTCTACGGACATTAGGATTTGGTTTACAAGTTTGAATACAAATACTCTGATGCATGTTATGTTAGCCAAACTAAAAAAAAAAACACATGTAAAATGTTTCAATTATCAGAGGGAGGATATTTACAGAAAGAATGAATTTTATACTTGTATATTCTACAAAATTCTACAGTAAGTTCCAAATCTTCCCACAAAAGAAATTTATTGAAGTTTTCATAAGATGCAACATTCAAAGAAAAGTGATCAATTGACATGCCGTTTTACCTCCAGTGCTTCTTTTATGGAACACTGATTCTACTTGATGATATTTTTTTCGTCCATTATGGCACATTTGTACTGTGTAGCTGAAAAGCCTGCGTCGACCATAACATTTAAAAATTTAACTGTGCCCTTTGAGGACGGTGGGAATGAATTCGCTCCGAAAGTTTGGGTCAAATAAATATTTGCTGCCTGCAATCCAAAATCAAACAATACGACAATACATATATTTGATATTCTTGTTACGAGCTAACATGGAAATTGCTGTAAACTTCAAACTTGGCAATTATAAATTCTCAGTGTTGGAATGCAGCGCTGGTGAAGAACAAATTTGATTTTCTCATCCAAAATTCTGCCGAACGAATGTAAACCGTTCTGCAAGATTGTTTTGCAAATGGTTTTATTGGTTCACTAAATTCAGTTTTGAACATATAAAAGTTGCTGTATATTTCTTTAGTCGTCCACGTGGAGCTTGACTCATACAATTTTCACATTTCAGGGAGAATTTCAGTAATTTTAATTTAATCACACACTGAAGCATCCCATATTTTCAATCATATTCAGATAAAGCATACAGCACTGCACTTGAAACCCATTTTGAATGATATTTTCCAAGATCAATTAAGTTCATGTTGTTTTCGAAGTCTTACATGGATCTTTTCTAATTTCTACTATAGTTACTTTAGTTTTACAAAATAGCGCTTGCTCACAGACGTCTGAAGTTATAAGCCCAACAAGTTTCCAAAACGATACGAGAGATAATACGAATCAGAAAATCAAGGAATGATAGACCTGATGATTGCTGTCACTGCTTGATCAGAATACCTCAGTTAATTACATTCCATGGCTCCAATGTGACAAGAAGTGAAGTGCTTGTATTAAATATAAACCGTAAATTATTACTAAAATCGGATCATTTCGCAACACTTAGGTAAACAAACTAGAGTTCAGGATCAGATGTATATGATGAATATGAAATCTCATCCTTGGATCTCGTATGAACAAGATCTCGCAAAACTAGAAAATAAGCACTTCAATTTACTACTACATGTATAAAGTCGCATTACAATTTAACAAATTTATTATAACCACTGAATGAAAAGATGTGTCCGTAGAATTTATGTATTGAAAACTGAGAAATATGTATGTAGATATCAGAACTTGCAACCTGATTTAGCACACCTAGTTATCAGAACCATCAGTTGCCCGAAGAGTATCATAACAAAAATCGACTTGTGCTAGGTGGAATGGCTACTTGCTGTGTGGATGGACTCCTCATGAATCTTAGTTACTTGGAGACCGGCTCCACTGTGGGAATGTCACCCAAAATTATCATTAACAAATACGTGCTCTGTCACCTTAAATCCCTTCATGCATTAGATAATCATTCTAACTCCCTTTAAATAACTCGACAACGTCGCTCATCACCTCTCATACTCCATCGCGACATCTCAGCTTCCAGGTAAAGAAATTTTCTTTTTCACAACACCATTCCACACGCCAGGGTGACATCAGAGGAAGGCTCCTCATCTCGTTGATGCACTGGACGGATGGAGTCCAAAAGTCATGAGAGACCTCAGCGCCTAACGCCAGTCAAATTGCTACAGTGAGATGGGCACCTGACGGGCACAACTGACAGACGTCGCGGAAGACCAGGCTCTTGGACAGACAGCAGCTGGATTAACAGTCAGGCAACCAGAAATGCGAGGAAAATACTTTTCCTTCGGGATGTGGGAGCAGAAAACACAACTCCTGACACATGGCCTGATGAGTTGTCGCCCTGCACAAGGTGGGTGGACTCAGTCCCTTGAAATATTCGAAGGTGCGAGCGTTGACGCTATTTCGTAATTTTGTTTGTTCTATATGAGAGACACAGCACTGCGTGGTTGATGGGGATGTTGAATTGGCCCTACTCGGCTCAAATAATGTAATGGCTTGAGTTTTATGGTTGACATCATTCTTTAACATTTATGTATCATATAAACCTTAATTTTAATTCAATTACAAAGTAATATTGTAGCTTGCGTTACGAATGGCTATTCAATATTGTATTGCTCAATAAAACGGCAATGCACTGCGTGCACCGCAAGTAATAATGAACTTCCTTCGTTTTTTACAGTTTCAGCATTGACGGCACATCAGTTTACTAGGAAAAGTATGCAACTCTCGGTTTTTTTGACTTTTATTTAGCGTGTAAAGCCTCATGTTGTTGATAGTTCAGTAGAGCCTAACGCTAGTTACTACTGGGTGCAGCAATATAATTTCCTTTTTCTTGAAAGGAACATCTCATGAAAAAAGGAAGTTATGTTGCTTCACCCTGTATAAACAGCTATTGTTGTATTAAAAATCTTTGTCTCGTATTCATAAAGTTTTATTGAAGCCTATTTTCGTAGTAGTCAGAAATGGTTCAGAACTTTTGTCTGCTGATTCAGCTTGAGGGTAAATGTAAGCCTGTTGCCTGAGTGTGCAGCTAGACTGGAAGTGGTAGACCAGTCCTGTCTGACTGTAAGCAATAGGTTTCCAGCTTTCGGACTGAAAACTGTTGGTCTCAAGTGTGATTGCAGCTAGACTGTAAGCATTTAGTTTCTAGTGTGACTGTACTGATAGTCTGTCAGTCGTCAGTTTCCAGCCTGATTTTACACCCGAAGTGTAAACAGCTCCCTTCCACCGTAACTACACAACGAGACTGTAACAACACGGCTTTTGGCTGTAATGACGGGCTGTGAGCAATTGGCTCCCAGTTTGACTATGTAGCTGGACTGTAAACAGTAGGCCTTCAGCTTCACTGTAAGCCTGACTACAAACAGTAAGCATCGTTCATGGCTGTGTTGAAATTTTTCTATCCTTACTACAGCCTCTAAGTCTCCTGCATGACTATACAGCACGCATCCAGCATTCGTCAACTTGAGTGTGCATAACTTAAGTGGGATAAGCGTTACTGTGGGTGGTCTATGATGTAAAGTGTACATGAGTGATTTGAACTCTACACAGCCTAATCGTGTCTAGGGTCCCACTTCGAACGTTGTTTCATCGTACAATAACACATTTCCTGAACAATACTTGTAGACCCGCCACATGAGACCTCACCTTCAGTACAACGTTCCTAATTTCATCCAACACCACAACTTTACTCCAGCATCTCTCGTTTCGTCACACATCACAATCTGTTCACAAACTTTCTTGGGTCTGGACTCGACGCTAGAATACCAGCAAGAAAAAAGGCTCATACAACGCCACCAACGCACTGAATGACACCACAATGCCACCAGCATCACAACGCGACACCACACCATCCGCCCGAAGAGTTTCTGATCTCGCCGGATCTTTACAGCCAAAGTTGACAGATCAGGAGGCGATTGAATGGACCAAGTCCTGGCATCGTTTGTTGCAAGTGCGAACTCGGTCGTCATGGTGCACTCAGCCGGTCCGCGGACCAAGGGTCAACCGAAAGGCTGCTTAATGGACTGTAATGTACCGGAACTGATCAGCTTACAGAGGGGCTAGTAAGTAGCAGTGTAGAAATATTAAATGGTTAATTAAATAGGAGCAACAATTAAGAGTTGCAAAGAAGTATAGGATCATTGCTCATTGCGATTTATGAAAGGGCAAAAAAATCTTACCCCAAAAATCAAATAGAAACGGCCACAGAAACAGCAAGGGATGTGCTGTAACAAGGAATTGTTAACAATACTCGAGAGCTATTTTGTTCTGTAACAGAAGGAGAAAATAGAAAATAGGCATACGAGATTAAAAAATTATAATCTAGAACTGGTTATAAAAACACAGAGGCCATCTCAAATTAAAGCCACGTAATGTTTCAGAGGCTTACCCAGGCTAGAAACAACCCACATACTACTTTCAAAGAAGCCTATGAATCGTACTGACTGTTAGAAGATTGCCACTATGCTTAGATTAGTTCTCCTCGTAGAGGCTGAACTCATTTTTCCACTGAATGTTTTTAATAATAGACTCGGATGCCTGAACAATGGATATTGCTTTTCCAAAGAGATCTTATAGCAGATTACTGTCACCAGCAGTAACATATAATAGTTATTTTACTACGGATTGTAGTGATAAATAAACTTGCTATTTAATCTCGCCGTTTCTATTTCAATTTTGTTGTTTCTGTTTAATATTTTATAAGTGGTGCATAAGCTTCTTCGTCGTAACTAGTAGGCTTAATAAAGAGAACACATTTTTCTGATTTACCTTCAGCAGCAAAGATATGACAAAGTAGACTTGTGATACCAGTGTATCAAAGACCTACATGCTAATATGAATTTAGAGTTCGATCCATGTCATAGTGATTAAATTTTATTATTGCCAGTGTATGTGAATCTAAAACAAATGTCAACCTGTTGCAGGTTTTTACGAGTTGAATTTTTGTTTTGTCATCAAGTTGTTAATAATTTGTTTCTGCACTGCAATTTTAGGCGCTTGTTGAGTGTGCCTTAGTATCAATGTAGTTACTTTCAATAATTATCCATGTTTTTAAAACCGTATTACGCTAACCAAGGATTCTAGTTTCTAATTACATCTACGACAGATAATTTTTTTTTTGTTTAATCTCATTTAAATTGATTACCATCTGACTCAACGTTCTTTCTTTCTCATTATTGGAACCTAGAGCAGAGATGCAAGGGTATATTTTTTAACTATTTACGGTAGTAATATTTTTCTTAATATTAGTACGGAATGTTATCCTGAAATTTTCAACTTCCTATCCATATTTTTCACAATAACTTACGGTCGGATAATTTTTATGAAACATATGTAAAGTAGTGGAAATAATGAAGACACTTTGTTTGTGACACTTTATAAATCTTGATTGAAATACGATACATTTATGACCATACGTAAGGAATAAAACAAAAAGTAATTCCGTTCCAATTTTATATTACGGAATAGTTTTTTTACAGTTATTACAAAAATACTCTTCAGCAGAACAAAATTTGATAGAAATAAAGATAAGACACCCTGCCATAAATAATATTTCCATAGAAACTATAAATGTTGCAGACAAAAAATCAAAAGTACTAGTATTTATTCACAAGTATTTCTTTTCTCTTGCAAAACGTCTAGACAACGATCATTCATTGATTTCACTGAATTCCTAAGAATTTCTTGAAAAATTTTCCCCAGCACTCCTGGACAACACGCCAAAGCTCCTGCTTGTTTTCAAATCGTCTGCCATCGGCGTAAACTTGTCTAGCCAGTGTACTCCATCGATTTTCTACAGGATTTAGATCTGGCGACTTAGCCGGCCAACTCAAAGTGCGGATATTGTGATCATTAAGCCACTCTCTTGTGTGTGTTTGAAATGTGGATGGCCGCATTGTCTTGCTGAAACACGGCAGTATTCTGGTGAAAATTATCTAAAAATGGTATAAGACTTTTTTGCAATACTTCAGTGTACTTCACTGAATTTTGTTTTCCATTTATCTGTACCAGACTCGCCTTAGCTTCCGCTGAAAAAGCTCCCCGAATCATCAGTGATCCTCCTCCGAATGGCCTTCTGCTGAAGATCTGTTCATCCTTCCTCAAATCATGCCAATAGTATTGAAAACCGTCAGGTCCGTCTAAATTAAACTTCTTTTCGTTAGAGAAGACAATTTTTGCCCAATTATCAGCATTCCATTGTACTTTTTCCCTCATCCACTCTTCTCGTCGTTTCTTGTGTACCTTATTCAGTTCTCGTTTTGTTTTCCTCTTCCTGAATAAAAAATACTGAAGTATTGAGAATTTGTTTAACTCTTCTGGGAGTTACATTCAACTTAGACACGTTTGAAGATTTTTGGAACTCTTTCCTGTAGATGAAGCCTCACCTAGCATTCGGCACCGACCGGCTGGAGGAAGCATGGGTGGACGTCCAGGGTATTTATTTGATCAGTACGCTTCAGGATTTTGAAAAAAATTCGAACAACTGTTTATGACCTCTTAATCTGTTTCGAAATTGAATTATAGGAGCATCCTTAACTATTTAGAGCTATTATATGACCTTTTTCAAATTCCAGGAAAACTTTCTCTGTTCATGCTGTAAAATGTAGATTTTTCACAATTTAAACCTGTTTATAAAATATTACAATATCTTCTTGCAATCTAGGAGAGCACCAGTGTTTTGTTTTGATTTTATTCTTAGCTCTCAAAGGTAAAGTATTTCGGATAGACGTAATTTTTTACAAGATGTCAGCTTTATTTCCAACAAATTTTGATCTTTTGAAAAGTATTTTTGTAATAACTGTAGAAAGAACTATACGTTAACATAAAATTTGAACATACACTTACTTAATGTTTTATTCCTTACCTATGGTCAAAAATGTATTGTATTTCAATCAATATTTATAAAGATATAAGCAAAAATGTAGAGTGTCGTATCATTATTTCCACTACTTTATAATTATGTCATAATTCGTCTCAAAGACTTACTTCACATGGCATCTGATCTTTCATTATGCATCAATTCAGTTGCAGGCAACACAACATGGCAGTTAGCAGTTCCCACGCACCGGATACTTTTCACAAGGGCTTACAGAGCAAGCTTATCGAAGTTATCATACGAGTAAAGTAATATACTTTAATCCCTTGCTCATTGCTGACAAAAAAAGTTCACATCATTAAATTTTCAATGACGTCTTCTCCCAATAATATATTCTCGAATTTGATCCTTTCTCTTCAGATTTTTTTTTCATAAATCCCTGATAATAAGCTAAGTGTGTGGATTTGTTTCTACAGAGGTAAGCAAAGCACTTACCGCTGAAAATCGTAATCAGTGTGAGTTGGCTTGACATACTTCTTGAATATTCTAATTATTATCAATTACACGATTTCTTCTAGTTTTTACAAGCCAATGTAGCATTTTTACATTTTAAAATTTTCTCTATCGTACTGGTACCCACAATGTCAGACTGTTTCGTACTCCTTCGAATAAAGCGTATTACAATTTTTGTCAGTGTTTATGTGTTCGTTCTTCAGAGCTAATGCTTAGCTTGAGATTTGATAAATTTTTAACAAATTTAAAGGAAATCAAAAAGTGTGTATTGATGTTGAAACACATTCATTGTTTGATGCGTTCAAATTGGAATGGATTTAAGGTTTTTCTTAGCTAAGGCTTCTTTGTACAGAGGTTACCGGTTTAAAAAGTTTACAAATAAAAGCTTCACTTTGAAAAATGTCAACGCCAGCAATGAAGAAGCAATTAATGAAAACAACACTGCGCCAAATTGTCTGCAAAATAATCAATTGAAGACAGTTTTAAAAACTAAAGTTTCTACACCTTAATTTGATAAATAAGACAAGGCCTAGAATCTTTGTCAATTTATGGTCGAGCGTTCATGCGAAAAGGAACAACAGGAATGATTAATGTTAAGATGAATTCTAGCAATGAAAGCACATTGACATGAGTTGGTGGCAACACTAATGCATGCAATGCTCGAATGAAGCTTGTGTGCACGCGTCTAATCTTCGAGAGCCATGAGACTGAAGCCTGAGAATGTAAGCAATGGCGCTCGTCTGTCATGCGAGAGAATAACTTGCTCGTTCTGTGCTCGCAATAGCGCCGATAAGCCAGGACAATTGTAGAAGGATGATCCACAATTGCAAAATTTCATTTACTAAAACACTGAGAAAAAACAAAGAATGAGGTTGACAAATTCAGTTTTCCTACGATAAAACCAGTCAGCCTATTGCCTGTTTAATCATGAATAATGTTGCAGTTTTTGTTCGTCAGTTCTGAAATACATTGTGAACGATAAACAGTTTTTGTATAACCTGTTGAGTAATTTGTCAATGCACTTTCGAGTTATGTTTTTAATGAGTCCATGGAAAACAATTCTTGAAAAGAATAAAAAGAATTCCGACACTTACATAAATATTGAACAAAATCCTGTTTTGTTTTATTGTCAGTTACTTACAAAAGGTTTACTTCTCGTGCAGCGACGAGGCAAGTGAGTTTAATATGCATTCACTTGTTGTTGAAATAATAAATTTCTAACCGAGCTGACCTATTCTGCAGACGCAGCTGAAAGGGACTTTGAGCCAGTGGAGTGAGCTTGTGTAGACGGAGGGTGGAGTAAGCTTGTGTAGACGGAGGGTGGAGTGAGCTTGTGTAGACGGAGGGTGGAGTGAGCTTGTGTAGACGGAGGGTGGAGTGAGCTTGTGTAGACGGAGGGTGG